>JAABNX020000151.1:2870801-2893188 GCA_015163995.2 Mormyrus lacerda
TAGTCCTTCCTTAAAACTATACTGTGTGTGTGTGTGTGTATATATGTATGTGTGTGTGTGTGTGTGTGTGTGTGTGTATATATGTATGTGTGTGTGTGTATATATATGTATAGGTATATATAGTGATCCCCCGCGTTTCAGACCCATAAGTGATAGGTGAAAATCCGCCATATAGAAATACTATATACATTAACTTTTTTATACTTTAAACCTTAAATTATCTCCCCCACACATGCTTTAAACACATGTGAACTTAATAAAACAAGCTTTGAAAACACATATGATATATGGATGTTGGGCTACGTAACATTAAATATGAGAATTTCTGGTATTATTCAAATGTTTCTAGTAATGCATTGTGTTGGTCTTAAATTTTACTCATAATGGTCTTAAAAAGTCTTAAAAAGGTCTTAAATTTAACTTACTGAAACCTGCAAGAACCCTGCTATTAGTACCTAGAGTAGAAAGCTACGGCAAACTGCTATGCAGCTATACAGATGTGGAATAGTCTTCCAGCAGATGTGCGAGATTCCGACTCATTTTCGGTATTCTAGTCTAGACCAAAAACACACTTGTTTAATCTAGGTTTTAGGGACTCTAGCTCTAGCTAACTGCTCACCCCTAGTTAGACCTATAGTGTGAGGCATAGAGCCGAGTGGCGATCAGTGCCATTGGCTTTGGATGAAATGAACTGTCAGTGCTGTCACTCTAGCTTCACACTTCCTCATGGTATTGAAGTGCTGACATTAATGGACTCCACATGCCTGCATTTCTACTTGTCTCTCTCTCCTACTTATGCTGCCATAACCATATTTGTCAGAACTTACATATTACACTTACCAAACTGTTTACACTGCCTCTAGTCTCCCCTACTTTGGCTAATTGCACATTTTAGCCTAGGCTGTGCTGCCTGGAGACCCCAAAATATCAAGATATGCTGCCTGCAATGCCTCCACTACCTGTGGCATCTTTCGGGCATGCTCACCCTTCTGCCTGTGGCATCTCTCCTAAATGCCCTGTTGCTATACCACTGTTCGTACTGCCATCAGAAGCAGCACATGTATCTACCAGCTATTACCTGCCTGCTCCCTGCTTTGCAACTCAAATCTTTAGATTTGGATAATGTGAATTTGGACTTCTACCATCTTGCCCATTTAACTTTGACTTCCTCTGCCAGCCCCTGGAGGTGGGCTCCCCCTTTGAGTCTGGCTCCTCCCAAGGGTTCTTCCTTCTATGGAGTTTTTCCTTGCCACTGTCATCTCTGGGGGCTTTTGGCAGGGATATGTAAAACACTTTGAGAAAATGTGATATTGTGGAAATGTACTATAAGAATTGAATTTGATTGAATTGAATTGAATAATAATATTATTTATTTTAATTAAATTTAATTTAATGAGATGTGCAGCTCTATTTTGACTATCTATCACAAAGCGCAGCTAACATTTCTAGGAATGTCCACATCCATGATGGCGGGAAAAAAACACAGACTTTGCGCCAGCACACACTCCAAAAATGTTGTCCTGATTCTCTTACTTATTCAGAGGCATATTTTGGCCGCCACAATGAACCAATCCGAATGGCGTCACCTTACCTTTAAAAGGCTGTGGTGCATGATCTACAACAGATTGCTATTACAGTGGAGTGTTTGCCTGGCAAGCTAGATCACTTTTCGTCTGAGGAAACGCATACGCTTGTGCACATCATCTACAGGAACAACGTTGTTCCACCTTGAGGTAAAACAGGCATAGGATGAGGTAGCAGTGAGTGTGTCCTCCTTTTCTGGCATCATTAAATTACCCACTCAGGGCCGAAATGAATATAATGATGACAGAAGATGGGGAAAAGATGGGGAATCTCACTGCAGAACGAGCACAGTGGCTGGGTACGGGGATTTAATAATGCTTCTGTGTTTATTTTAATTTTGGGTTTGCAGAAATATAAATAAAAGTGCACTCTTTGTTCTAACAAAACACAGCCAACAGTTTTTAAGGTTTCTTAAAATTTTCAAATAAGAGGCAACAACAGGGCTACAAATGATTCATCTCTTCTGCCAGTTGATCCCTCCTTGCCTGTGCTTCGTTGTTTGCATAGGGACATGCAGTTCAGCAACACGCCTTCTGAAGTCCTCTAATGTGTCTCATTTATGTCCAACAGACATCCATCAAACATGGCTGTTTTGACGGCTGTTTTGTAATGTTCCACCTGACTTATCTAAATATCTGAAATGCATTTTCAGCAGTCCAAATGTCCTTTCAATTACAGTCGTGGCCAAAAGTTTTAAGACACAAGTATTGGTTTTTGAAGTTTGCTGCTTCAATGTTTTTAGATCTTTTTGTCAGATGCTTCTATGGTATACTGATGTATAATTATAAGCATTTCATAAGTGCCAAAGGCTTTTATTGACAATTACATTAAGTTAATGCAAAGAGTCAATATTTTCAGTGTTGGCCCTTCTTTTTCAAGACTTCTGCAATTCACCCTGACATGCTGTCAATCATCAGTCAAATCCTGACTGATGGCAGCCGTCTCTTGTATATTAAATGCTTGGAGTTTGCCAGAATTTGTGGGTTTTTGTTTGTCCACCTGCCTCTTAAGCATTGACCATAAGTTCTCAATGGGATTAAGGTCTGTGGAGTTTCCTGGCCATGGACCCAAAATGTCCATCATGCTGGAAAAGGCATTGTTTGTCACGAAACTGTTCTTTGGTTTTTGGGAGAAGATGCTCTCGGAAGATGTTTTTGTACCATTCTTTAGTCATTACAGTGTTATGAATTTATTGTTAGCTAAAAACAGAATCTACGCACACTCAAGACCATTCGTACGCACATTTGAGTAATGATAATTTATTCAAAATAATTGGTTATAGCAGTTTTGTTCATTGTACAGTTCATAAAATGATAGTATTTGAATAATTTCTAAAAGTAAAATAAAAAAATAATTTTAAAGTGTAAAAATTATTTTCACGATAGTAACGGCGTTCATGCAGATTATAAATAGGTCTGCTTCTGCGCATTGGGCATGCTATCAAAATGGCATTTTTGTTACTTCTTGAAGAGCTTGCCAATCGTGCTCTGAGAAGGGAATGCATGTTTGAAGATCATTTAGATTTATTTGGCACTCAGTGTTCACAGTGAAGGTGATATCTTTCCATGTATCAGCTTTCTTGGGGGCTTTATATTCACTGGTTATGCTACTAAATAACGTGTCTATTTGCATTTACCTCCTGTACAGTAAAATCCAGTTATAATGGACTTCAAGGGACCTGGCAAAACAGTCTGTTATATCCAGATTGCTGTATGCCCAGAACACAACCACAGGACACAATTTACTCATGCCACACCCCAGCAGACACATTTGTGGTATAGATTATTATATTGTGCATGTAGTAATCTAATTTTCCATGAGCAGATGCGTAATCTTAATAATCCCGACTACGTATCTGCGCTAGATCTCACCGGCACACCACGTGCCTTGTCGGCAAAGCATGCATGTCCGTTATAACCAAACAAATCTACAGCCAGTAGCGGCCCCGGGGACCAAATTATTTGTCCGTTATAATCGAAATTCCGTGATATGCGAGTCCGCTATATCCAATGCTTTTTCTGCATGTTAAAGATACATGGCCGGGACTAGCGGACCTTGTCCGTTCTAGATGATATTCTGTTATAAGCGAGTCCACTATAACGGGATTTTACTGTATTAATACTTCTACTGTAGCATTACTGAAGTTTTTTTTTTCCTCTTAGTGCCAAGCGGCTCACAGCCTGCACAGCGTCTCTTCAAGATTGCCATCTTACACATGACCCTACAGTGTCATGCCCTTTTATGGGAAATTGTGGGGTGTTTACCTATGCTAATTAGGACAAACTGGCACCCACTTTCAGTTATGAAGATGTGGGATTCACCATTCTTAAGAACAAAGGTGCGAACAATTCTGCTACTTAAGGACACGTCATGAATCTGACATAGGTTGTTCTTAACAAATTTTGTAGGAACAAATTTAAGAGAATTCTTAAGAAAATATTGGTGAATGAGGCTCAATGATTTCAAGCACCACCCTCCTTTTAAAGCACCCAGCTTGCTATTCTAACTCAGTCAGCATGACAGACTGATTTCCAGCCTTGTACTCATCAACACTCTCATCTGTGTTAAGGAGAGAAGCACTGAAATGATGTCTGCAGGTCCTTTTGTGGCAGGGTTGAAATATAGTGGAAATGGGTTTTTTGGGATTAAGTTCATTTTCATGGCAAAGAAGGACTTTGTAATTAATTGCAATTCATCTGATCACTCTTCATAACATTCTGGAGTATATGCAAATTGCCATCATAAAAACTGAGGCAGCAGACTTTGCGAAAATTCATATTTGTGTCATTCTCAACTTTTGGCCACAAATGTACAGGCTATGATTACATGAAAGGATCAGATGTATTCTATAATAAAATATATATAAATTAATTAAAATAAAAAAACCATTACTGCACTTTGAGCACACATCTGTGTGTATAACAAGCGTACTGCACCCGCACATTTCTACAATGTGCCACTTAAATACCGTTTAACAGTGCGCCACTGACTTTAGATGTGGTTTTTCTTGGTCAAAAGCGCAATGTCATTTTGCAATGCAGACAATGCGCCCAGCTACACTTAATTAAAAAAAAAAAAACACTCCTACGAGAGGAAAAGTGCATGGCATGAATATGAGCATGGACTGGTATGGCACTAAAAACCCACTTTGCATTGCGCTTTGCGCTAGTGGAAAATGGGGCCCATGGGCCCAGAAATGGAAATATTGGTTATTACCATGTGCAGTGTTAAGAATTAGATTACCATAATGCTAAATTGCCACCATGAAATTGGTTGAAACTTTGGACTAATGCCAGGTCTAATGCCAAGTTGGATTGACACATTACCAGTGGTACTATCAGTAGGCATGTAAGTGAAACATAAGAACATAAGAAATTTACAAACGAGAGGAGGCCATTCAGCCCATCAAGCTTGTTTGGAGAGAACAACTAATAGCTCAGAGTTATTAAAATCTTATCTAGCTTTCATTTAAAGGAACCCGGGGTTTTAGCTTCCGCTACACTAGCAGGAAGACTATTCCATACTCTAACTACACGCTTTGTACAGTAAAGAAGTGCTTCCTCAAATTTGTTTTAAAATGTTCTCCCACTAATTTCCACTTATGGCTGCGAGTTCCAGTATTTAAACTAATACTGAAATAGCCATTTAACTGAACAGCATCCAGATCTGTTAGAATATTTTATTCCTGGATCATGTCCCCCCTTAGTCTCTTTTGCTTGAGGCTAAACAGATTCAGCTCAGCTAACCTCTCCTCATAAGACATTCCTCTAAGGCCAGGAATCATTCTCTTAGTCCTCCATTGCACCTTTTCTAAGGCAGCAATGTCCATCTTAAGGTACGGTGACCAAACCTGCACACAATATTCTAGGTGGGGTCTTACCAAGGAATTGTATAAATGTAGCATCACCTCCCTTGACTTAAACTCCACACCCCTAGAGATATAACCCAACATTCTATTGGCCTTTTTTATTCCTTCCCCACACTGGCGAGAGTGGGACATGGAAACATCAGCATACACCCTGAGATCTTTCTCGTAATCAGCTACCTTTTATTTCAGCAGAACCCATAAAATATCTGTACTTTATATTTCTGCTCTCTGCATGAATTACCTTACATTTATCTGTGTTAAATTTTATCTGCCAAGTATCAGCTCACTCGCAAATTAAATCCAGGTCCTGTTGTAGCCTCTCTGCTGCTAGATCAACCCCTTGGTGTCATCTGCAAATTTAACCAGTTTACTGTATTGGTGTCAGTATCATTAATGTAAATTAATGAAGTCGTTTGTGGGGGACAACATCAAAGGCCTTCTTGAAATCTAAGTATATCACATCGTAGGCGTTTTTGTGATCAATTTCATTTGTAGCTACCTCAAAGAACTCAAATAGATTCGTTAAACAGGATCTGCCTCTCCTAAATCCATGTTGGCTATCCCTCAGAATGTTATTTGCATCCAGGTAATCTACCATTTTCTCTTGGATTATAGCTTCCATTATTTTTCCAGTAATGCTAGTTAAACTGATTGGCCTATAGTTTGCTGGATTACTTCTATCCCCTTTTTTGAATATGGGCGTTATATTAGCGTGCTTCCAATCTGAAGGTACCACACCCACAGATAATGATTTCTGGAATATTAAAGTTAAAGGTTAGCTAATATCCCTGGTCTCTTTTAACACTATAGTTAAGATGCCATCAGGGTCCTTTGATTTATTTATTTTGAGCTTAGCTAGGCTTAGTACCACATCAGCCTCAGTTATACATATGTTGGTCATAGACGATGCTGTATTCATACTAAATGGTGGTAAGTAACTCATGTTCTCTACTGTGAACACCCGTGTAAAATAATCTTTAAATTTATTTACTATATCAATTACATTTTCAATTATAAGGCCCTTACTATTCTGCAAATTAGTGATTATAGCTTTTAGAGCTCTTTTGGAGTTAAAATATTGGAAGAAACTTTTATTGTCATCCTTAACCTCCAGTGCAGTTTTTCTTTCTACATTCCTCTTGCCCTTTTTCTCCTGACTTTATTCTTAATTTTCCTAGTAAGCCACCTTGGTTGTAGTTTCCTAGATTTAGTTTTGCTGGAAACAGGTATGAAGTCCTGTTGCACTTGCAGCAATATGCTTTTAAAAAATGTACATGCCTCTTCAACTGTTTTGCTATTTAACTCCATCCAGTTTACAGTTTCTAGTTTCTGTCTCATATCATTAAAGTTAGCCTTCCTAATGTTGTATACTTTTAATTTGGAGTTTGCTCTTCGGACACTAAAATTAACCCCAAATTTAACCATGTTATGATCACTACCGTCCACGTCCAATGGTTCAAATGGTTCATTTTAACAGCCCCCCTTTCTAGTTAATTGAATCGGGGGTGAAATACATGGAATGGCTGAAGTGCTCTTGGAAACCAAAGATTTAACTATCCAACAAGATGGCAGTAACTTTTAGAAAAACAAAAAAAATCTTGCTTATCTTTTATTGTGTTGCTGTTAATTTGCTTAATTTAATTATAAATTGTTTGGTTTTTAAAGCAAATATAAACCTATCCAGAAAAATAGTCTTAAATGTTTTCTACGACTGTCTAAGACTTATGCATAGTATTGCATATTTTTGCCCATGGTACTTGCTGGTTAGTGTGTACCCTCACTAGTGTAGTACCCTCAGAATGTTTGATTTCTCATTTCCTCTACATCCTGGGATAGGATCATTTATTTTTAATTTATGGTTTCATGTGTTACAGGTCAAAAAAGTACTCTTTGTAGTCTTTGATTGAGTGCAATGAAACTGGTTTTTATCTGCATTTAAAATGTATCTGAAGAGTGTTTTAAATGGTTTAGATACTCCATAATAAGCTTAATAAAACTTATTTTTTTGTCTTTTAAGCTAACAACTGGCAGCTGGGTTGTCTTTAGAAGATCTTGAAAACAACATTAGAGAGGAATAGTGCAGTCTTGAAAATGCTCGAAGAGGAAGAGGACTTCAATTTTACTAGTTCTGAAATGGGACAAAAAACAGTAGATGAAGGAGACAGAACAGGAAAAGAATTTGAAGAGCAAACTACAGATACTTTAACTTCAGCTAGTATGTCAGCAGCAGCAGATTCCTCTGATGGGCACCCAAATACAGACCAGCAAAGTCCAAGACACAGACGAGGACGTCCCAAAAAAATTCACGACATCAAGAATCAACAATTTATGAGGGGGGAATTTAGTATTGTTAATGTGTCCGTGACTAACTCTTCACAGAGGCAACACACAGATTCTGAAAGGACATTAGCAAATGAAAGGTCTTTTGAACAACATTTGAAAGGCACTGCTGACCAAGATCAAAAACTTAGGAATACGTTTTCATCCTCATTTACCTCTGCAAATGAGCAGCCAGTAACTTCACAGAGTAGAGAAATTGCAGTTCTCGTTCAAAATAATTGTTCTCCTGTTTCAGATATGATTCATCATGTTCCTGTGTCAGACACTGAACGTCAGTATGAATTAAGTCTAGAAGAGCAGTTGAACAAAGATGGCCTCTCTGAAGGGGAAGAACAAGGCACAGCCCATTTTTTATCCAGTATGACTGATTTGACTTGGAAAGAAATGATGAAATGCAAGAACTCGCCTGCACTTTATCATTATACAATGGCATTCGACAAATCTAGGACAACCTTGGAAGAAGGAGATGAAAAAGATAAGCAGGACGCCCAAATTTCAGAGTTGACACAAGAGAATACTGTTTGTGTTTTCTCAACTGATGCTAAATCTACTGAACTGACAGATCAAGAACTGAAATTGGACACACTTCAGGAAGTTCTTAAAGAAGAAAACACTGGTGGTTGCTCTTTGCCAGATGAGCTGAAATGCCTTGATCCTAATTTTACCATACCAAAGTCAGCATATGAGAAAACGTTCCAACCTGTAGAGGAAGTAGTAAAAGAACAAATGAATAGAGGAATGTCACCTGAACCTGAGGTTAAACATAGACGGAAAGTTGGTCGACCACCAAAGAGAAAAAGAATTGTCAAAACACAAGTTTTGCAAAAAGCTGTTCAGCCTCTTCAGCTTGACCCTGTGCAGTGTTTCCAAGGAAACAGTGATATTGACACTTTTGACAAATCCAAAATGAATGTTAAGCCCCTTGAAATTATCGAAAAGGCTCTCAAACCAAAGCCAACTGGAGTATCAAACTTTGATGCTTGTCAAATTCAAACCTATAAAACATCCGTTAAAAATGAAGGCTCTCAACAAATTATTTCTATGAATATAAAGCCACGGAAGGTTGGGCGACCAAGAAAGAAATGTATTATTCCTTCAGTGGAAAGAACAGAGGTTGAACATAATGGGTGTAATGCCCTTGTGAAAGAATCCATAAATTATTCTCCCCAAACTTTACTTGGCAGAAATTCTTTAGGTAAAGTTGGCATTTGCAGTGAAGAGCAAAATAAAAGCAAAGAACAACAAACACGAAAACCCCCTTTAGAAGTCTCATCTCATAAACAATCTATGAGGAGGATAAGTGAAAAAAATGCATTGCATAAGGAAAAGATTAATAGTTTAATGACAAATCCAGGTGAAATTCAAGAAGACATGCAAGTAATTGGTAAAGAGAAGAAGGCAAGCACTCAAGGTTTGCGGGGTCTAAAGGACACCAATGAATTGAACCCAAATGGACCCCTATTTCAAAAACCAACACAATGCAGTCATCAGAAAAACACATTAACAGAAATGAAAAAAGGAAGGAAAGTAGTCCATGAATGTTTACCATCACCTCAGAATGTTTTTGAGTCGCAAAACCAAAGTGCATCAGAACGAGGAACTAAAATTGTTCATGTGGACAGATCAAAACAGTTTTCAGATCAAGGCAGACAAAGTAAAGATATGAAGATTCAAGATCTAACAGACAATCTTGAAATTTCAGAACAATGTCTGATGTTGAGCCAATCCACTGATTTAATTCAAGAAACACACAGCAATATGAAGGAGGGAGTGAAAGAAGTGAACATAGCATGTGAAGAGCTGGGGAAAGCAGAGAAAATACTTACTGGATTCAAGGCCAGTAGTGAAGCAGTAAAGTTTAAACGCAAAATTGGTAGACCATTAAAGAAGAAAACACTGATTAAAATGGCAAGACAGTTGGTCATAGCACAAGAAGGAAGGGTAAATAAAATGAATCTAATTGGACACCCAGATATTCAAAATTCCTCCCAGAATATTGCTTTGTATCATCCCAAAAAAAATAAAGGTAAGAAAGAAAAGAAAAAAGCCTCATGGCTCACCAGCCTCCCTGAAACTCATTTGCGGAGGTACACTAGAGCATGCAAGGTTGTTACAGATTACACAGTCGAAAAACACGAAAGTCATCTTGGACAACGCACCAATAAACCCATTTTGACGCCTGATCCACTTCTGATTCCAGACAGAACAACAAAACCATCAAACCGGCTGAAAACGGTCACCACTGAAACTAAGACTGAACAACTGGCAAAATGCAAATTCCTGGGAAGGAAAAGAAAGCCTCCTAAGATAGACATCAAAATTGAAGAAACTTACCATCCAGGCTTGTCAGATTTTTCTTTAGCGAATCCTGTTGCCTTCCAACAGTCTCTTTCAAAAAAAACTACAGTGTCTAATTCAGTTCTTTCCACTGAGGAGAATCCACTAAATATTTGGAATAAGCAAAGGAAAGTAAGAAAAATGAAACCAGTAATGGTTCAAATGGAAAATGTACTACCACACGTCACAGACAGTTTTTGTAAAATAAACAGATGTCTTTCTGTTCCACAGAACTTAACAACTCCTGAACAAGAGCCAAAGTGTATGCCATGTAGCCCAGATGTGACTTTAGACATGATTGAAAGAACTCATAATTCTGAAAGTATGAAAGGCCAGGGGGAAACTGAAATGTCACAGACATCACATTCTTCAGTTAACAAAATACCTCCATTACATCAAGTCGATACACCCAATAAATATCTACTTTCATCTCAGGATACAGCAAATACTGTTAATGTTTCTCCTGTCAAAGTGCCTAGAAAACGGGGAAGACCTCGCAAAAATCTCATCATTCTGGATCAGGAATCTGAGAAAGAGGTAAAAACACAAACTGATCCCAATTGTTCAGTAGCAGATCAAAGTCCCCCTCTGTCAAAAGCATCCTATTCAAAATCACCAGAAATGGGAGTGTCTTATTTGGATCTTTCAACAAAATTAAGTCCAAAAAAACCTCATAAAGTTGACAGACGACGGAAGAGGTTCAGGAATCAGAAAGCACTTCCAGGGTTGGAAAGCACACTTGATAAGCTTTTCGAAACAGTTACACAAACTGCAGACACTGAAATAGAAGGTGTCCCCCAGAAACATTCCAAAGGGTTAAATGTGGAATCAGTCCTGCAAAATGCAAAAGAAACAAAAACTTGGCAATTGTGCCAAGTTGATACTAACTTAGTTTCTATGGTTCAACAGCACATCAAATTTAACAGTGGTCATGAATTCAGAAAACAACCAAGAAAAGGAGTGGGCTCTCGGAAGAGACGCAAGAGGAAAAGGTCTTGGTGGGATGATCGTGGAAAAACTAAGTGTGAGCCTTTGGAAACAAACTTTGAGCTAATGCTGAAAACTGATGAAGATAAAACGGCAATTGAGAAAATGAAGGAAAGTGTTACGGTTGAGAAAATATCATCTAAACCACTTGATGAGTTTGTTAATATGAATCATCCTGAATGTCACGCAACTGATTCAATAACACAAACTCAGTTTGTGACTGAAGAACCTAAAACTGATGGTGAAATATTAGCTGTGGTTCAATCTGATGGAAGGACCAATATAAATGCTCAACAAGAAACAGATGCTGGAAACATATTGCATGAAAACCAAGACAATTTCAATATCCATAAAAAGTTTACAGAGAATCAAGTGACAAATGACAGTACTGCAGGAAATCAAATACAAATAAGCTGTTCAGGAAATGATATAGGAAAATCATTGGAAGTCATGTCCCCAGAATCATGCAAAAAAACAATGGACAGGCTGTCAGCTGAAATTACCCAAGGCAAAACCTCTTTAGACTCACACAGTGAAACTGAGGCATCTGATATTATGGATTCAAAAACAATGCAGTATGAAGAAATAGGGGCATCTGAGGTAATCATACCTGAGCCTAGAGAAATATCGGAGATTGCCAGGAAAGAAGATGAGCAGATACCAATTCATGGAATAGAACCGAGTGAAGGAGGTGCTCTGACCTTGACATCCATAAAAAAATTTAAGGGTGATGAATCAGATATCCTTCATTTAGTGTCTACGGAGTCTACCAACCAAATTCCCTTTTACTCAAAATCTCTGGAAGCTGTTAATGGGAAGAACACTTCACACGAACATGTGTTGTCTAATCCTTCTGATGAGAAGGCAGCAAGAAAAGATTTATCCTCTCAAACCTTGTTTTCAAATTTGTTCCAAAGTAACACTGCAGAAGAAAATGTAAATGAACTTCAACAGAGTGATCAATATCTTGATGAAGATAAAAGAAGCAGAACTATCACTGAAGATAATTTTGCAGAAAAAATATTGGAGGAAGCGTCTCCAACTTCTAATCCTTCTAAACCCCGTGGACCAGGACGTCCACCCAAGTATCAGGGAAAGAAACCAATAGTGTGCCATTATTGTGGACGGTCCTTTCATTATATCTCGTCTTACATTATCCATCGTCGTATCCATACAGGTGAGAGGCCATATAACTGCCAGGAGTGTGGAAAGACATTTGCCCAGCGTTCTAACCTCAATACTCATAGAAAGATACATAACATGTCAGAATCTTTGCAGTGTCCATATTGTGACAACAGGTTTACTGATAGGGATAAACTGCTTGAGCATTGCAAGACACACACAATGGGCTTAGACAAAGCTGATTTTATTGAGAAATTAGGGCATGAAGACATACGTATTAAAACACAGCATAAAAGCAATTCTGCAAGCTCTACCATAACTCTGACGGATGCCAAACCCCATGTATGTGAATTCTGTGGAAAAAGATTTTGCTTTATTTCAATGCTGAAGATCCACTTGCGTGTCCACAGTGGAGAAAAACCATACACTTGCAAAGTTTGCGGCAAGGCCTTCAGCCAGGCTTGTAGTTTGTATGCACATGAGAAGATACATTGGTCAGTAAAGCCATATGTTTGTACTATGTGTGGAAAGGGATTTGCACAGCTTGGAACACTGAAAATCCACCTTTGCCAACATAAAAGAGAAAACCATGTGGAGAAGGTAAAGACTCCAGTAACTTTCCAGTGCCATATTTGTGAGAAAAGATTCGGTCTCCGGCATCAGTACAACCTTCACATGCGTACACATACTGATGTTCAGTCTTATGCCTGTCTTGTTTGTGGCCAGAAAGTCTCTGACCTCAATGTTCATCGCCAGTCTTGCATCAAATTAGGTGGAGAGCAGGCATTAGCAGAGAATGGAGGAACTAATTCACCAGTTTGTCAAGTTTCAGAAAAATCTCAACATCAGTATAGTCAACATTTTCAGTCCCAGCCCCTACAGCATTCAGAGGTCAAAAGCTACCAGTATCATCAGCCACAACCCCTTCAACCACAGTATGAAGACTACCAGAAAACTCGGGCTGACATGTCTTACCCTCGAGTACAAAACTATAAATCGTTCCGTATGAAAAAGGGAAACCATTCTTCACAAACTTACCCCATAGTTATAGATTCACCTACACGACAGACTGAAATTTCTGACTTAGAATGCCTTCAACAGTACTCTCTTTCAAGGTACTGTTGCTTTCAGTTGCAACATTACGATCATAAATCTAATCCCAGGAAATATTCATGCCCACGTTGTGGCAGATCCTTTAGACATTTGGGGCGACTTCGAGCTCACATGCTAACCCATATTCGGGGACAGACCTACACATGTGGACACTGTGGCAGGGTCTTGGAAAACTGGAACAAATTCTGGTTGCATCAGCGAGTTCATAGACAACAGCAAGGACGTTTCTTTTGCTCCACATGTGGTCAAGGTTTTCGCTTCACTGGATTGTATAAGCAGCATTTGGAGGAACATACAAAGCAACAAGCATATGGATGTCCTCTCAGTCCTTATACATTTTCCCATGAAGAAAGTTTAAAAACCCACCAGCAAGAGTGGCACAATTCTTATAAACCATGTAGATGCAGTATTTGTGGGAAAGGTTTCCTCCATCAGAGAAACTTAGAAAGACACCTTTTAATTAAACACAGCGCTCGCTCTTGTTCCTGTTCTCTGTGCAGTATCTCCTTTTCTTACCCCAATGAGTTACAAATACACCTAAAGACTCATGCAACCCCAAATAACCATGTTTCTACAGTTTCATCACAACATGTCTTGCTGCCCTACAGATGTGCAGACTGCAAAACAAGCTTCAGAACCCTAAATTTGCTATTTTCTCACCAGCTGTGTCACTCCTCTTCTAGCAAAACAAAGGCATGGCACACTGGGAAAATTGTTGGCCAACAGCACCAAAAGCAGCTAAGTTATAGATGTAAACATGCAACGGCACCTTTTGTTCACCCTGAAATTTCATCTTTGAGCTCCCTTCATACCAGGAGACACAACTTCTATTCCTGCAAAGATAGAATTTCAGTTTCCAGTACAATTTGCCAACAAGACAGTTCTAATGTCAGCCACTCCATTCCACCTGTAGATGATCTTTCTCAGGAAGGAAGCAGTAAGATAGGCAGCCCTCTCAATATTCACCCCTTGGCAGATGACACATATCTAATTCAGACTGTGCCGTCCTCCATAGTGCCATTTTCTGAAACTCAAGATGAGCACTTTCATTTTCATACCCAAACTAGTACATCCATCCCACCATCTACTCTTCAACAAATATCACAGGCCCAGCGGGATCCCCAGAAAAAGCGAATTCCTCACGCCCCAAAACCCCTTCATACTTATGAGATCCGTAGAGTCTTGTCATCTTCTGATGAGAATCAAGAGGATGATGAAGATAGGTTTGACTGTGCAGAATGTGGGGTGCAGTTTGGTGATGTTCCAGGACTATACGAACATTACTTGCAGCATGCCAGAGGAGAGGTGTAAGGAACCAAATTATTTGAAGAAAAAGGTTTAACAGAGGCCATTATATTTAACTTTTGCTTGTTTTACTCATTTTTTCTCTGTCCATTGAGTTCTATTAATATTTATGTACTTAGTATGTGTAAATATTCAGTTTATTCTGAGGGTGGAAGATTTCACGTATACCTCAATGAGTGTGAGGAAAGATTGGTCTTAAAAATATAATTGCTAATGACAGGACTGAACAGCTGATTTTGATAGTTGCTCAAATCCCAAAATATTGCAAATAAACATAGTCTGTAATATTGTAACATTCTGGTCAGATTTAGTTTCCTGCCTTTGAGCACTAGTATTGAATAAAATGTTTCCACATTGTTTTGAATGAGAACCTAATGTTAAATGGATTGGATACCTTTTCACATTTTATCGCACTATTTTCTTAATGTATTGTTCATTTGTGTATTATGGACACTAAAAATTTCCAGGCTGTTACAAACTTGGAAGACATTACTACGAGTTTTGCCCTGAAAATGGGAAACATGATTTTACATTTATTAAAATTGTTTAAACTGTGAAGTTAGTGTGAATTTCAGTAGTGTACTGTACAAATTGCATTCATTGTGTTACAAGATTTTTGAACTAAAAATATGTATTGATTTCCTGTTATTGAGATTTAAAAGAAACAAAAATCATTGTAATATAATTGTAAATATTCTGCTTTTGTTTCACAGTTTCCTTAAAAAAGAAACAACCAACACTCTCTTGTAACTGGCATTAAAATATAAAATGTTGTTTTTCCCCTAGATTCAATTTGTTGCAGATTTTACTTTTTGCTTTGAAAAAACAGAACCAAATTAACCATTTTTCTTTTGTTTGATCTTTTTTGTGTTATTGTATGTGTTATATAGCAGATATTAATGCAATAGAGGTTAAAAGGTTTCTACAAAGTTTTCAAAAAGGTTATTTTTTTGTAATTCCTTGTAAATGTCATGTTCAAACAAATCAATAAAGATCAACTTTTATGTTGTGTTTCCTTTGATTAATCGACTTTTGATATTTTAACTCATTTTAGAATAGGACGATTTACTAAATATGCACATGAGCCTACTTTTCTGGTAATAACTTTAGCAGACACACTTGTCCAAAGTAACATGGAGATTAGCGAACCGGCTCAGCTAGTGTCCCTGGTGCAGCTGGCTTTAAGGGTGTTACTTAAGGGTCCGATTCTGATGTAATTACCCTGCTGGCAATCGGATTTGAACCCATGACTTTCTGTCCCACTCCCGTCTAAAAAATTGCAATTAAATGGCCTAATCTAAATGACCAATTGTTAGCTTCCCCATGTGGTGACATAGAGCTTCAGTAGGTAGGCCCATGGCCTCACTCCTCTAACATTTTGGGTTTGAGTCCTTCCTCCCTATTCTATATCGAGCAGTGGTGGCTTGATGGTTAGGGAAGCACACTTGTAATTGATAGATTGCAGGTTCGAATCCCCCACCAGCAAGTCACCACTGAGGTACCCTGAGTAGGATACCGTCCCCAAGCACTGCTCCTCGGGCGCTGAATTAGTTACCCCATGCTATGTCACAAAAGTCACATATGAGTTAAGTTGTCACGGTTTGTCGACAATGACCGCTAATCACCTAATTCTGTAGAGATTTTCAAATTTTCTCCTGTAGCTTAAAATCCAGAGATTAGGTGAACGGAAGTTTTATAAAGTGCCCCTCGTCTATGATCTTGCATGTTCCCTGTGCCAGACTCGTATCTCATGTCTCCTGCCATCAGCTCCCTTGTTTCTGGATTGGGCCACAGGCTTACTGTCACCCTGTACTGGGTGGGTAATGATGGATGGATGGATGATGGGGATGATAGAAGGAAGGAAAATGCCTATATATATATATATATATATATATATACGGACGCAAAAACATATTTGTGGCTTACTTCATCCTAATTGTCAGTGCCTACTGACACTTCTGAGACCAGGAAAATAATGTATGAGTGCAGTCTGCATGATGGATGACGGTGCGGGCATGAGATGACATGCATCTGTTCCTTTCTAAATCACTTAAATAAGTAGCATTAACAAGATCCTGAGCGTATCCTACTGAAAACAGGGTGTGATTTTTCCTAAGGTAGCACAATATTCATCGTGAAACAGTCAGTTAGTTTCATGATACGCATATCCACACTTAGTGCTGACCTGAACATACAGAGCTTATGAATTATGAAGAGAAACGTACAACTGCGGGACATTCAGAGTATTCACACACTGTGTACCAAAAAACGCTGGCTGTGTGCAGATGAGCCGCGGAGCCGCCCGGAAGAAAATAGGGCCACCTTAAAAGGGCATCAGAAAGCGTCGATTTTCCGGCACCTATTGGATAAGAGGGCAATGGCTTTATTGTATATTGATCCAGATGAACAGATCCCGAATATTCATCTCGTCCACGCTTCCGCCAATTCCGCTCTTCGGACGAAGTATATATTCAACCAGAGGAGCGCATCAAGACCAGCAATTGTTTTGTAAGAAATTAGTTAAAACGGCTATTGCTAAAATATCGTCCGCCTGTTTGTATTACATGAATCACGAATGCAAACACGTTTACACGGAATGGATTCTTTTTACTATATATTTTTAGTAATTATAACAATTGTGGAGACAGACCATTTTAATAGTATATACGTATGTTTTATGTAGAAGTATAAGTAAAATGCTTATTTATCAAGCCATGTGGTCATATTTATACAGCGGTGCTGGCCCACCAATAAAGGACTACAGAAAAATAGAGAAATTTTTCGCCGTATTTCTCCGCATTATACCAATATTTAGTAAAAGCCAATGAGTAATTCCTGCACTTTTTAATGGTTGATTATAAGGATGGATTGCGTAAAAATATAAATTAATTAAAAAAAAAAAAACTGGAGAACGTGAGCAGACTGGCGTTTTACCGAAAATTGCCGAAATATCCTTCATCCTTTATCCTTTCGATGATGATTGTGTTAAATGGGATTTCACAGCATGATATGTAAAATATCTGATATATAAAATATTTGGTGATCTATAGGCCTATTACTCAGGTTATCTTGGCTTTTACAAAATTTAAAGGTAAATGTTTTCTGTGAAAAAAAGAAGTATACTTTAACCAGAACATACCGCTAGCAATGGGCGATGGGAAGCGCAAAGGGTACTCCCGTTTGTTGTTTTCCTTCTGTTTAATTGAAGGTCGCTGTATCTTGGTTTTCCATTCGGTCTCGGGCAACATCATTTGAAAGACGCAAATAAATCCCTTATTTTATTTAAAATCAGGATAATTTCATGAACATTTCGGGATTATTTTGGCGGGGGGTGTAAATTATTGCCAAATCTTGAATTGACTATCACCAGTTCTTGAAAAGAGCGTTGTTGTAATGTCTGAATATTCTATACAATAAAATGCTTTAACTGCAAAGTAAGGTTTTATTTTTATGGTTATAAATAAAAATGCAATTGTGAATATTAATATGAATAAGTTTACAGTAGACCTTGTTCTTGTGTTTTTTACATTTTTGTCCTGAGGGCATCTGTTTTACTATGGTTTTCTAAGAAAAGGTTATTGCTGTTCTGATCTAATAATTAACAGGAGACCTGCTGTAAGTGCTTTCGTGGAAAGAACTTAATTTCATCTATCTATTTTCATGCCTGCTTATTAATTTGAGTTAATTTCCCAAGTAAAGTATGCATTTTTTAAATATGACAAGGTATTCTGCAAAGTTTAATTAATTATGGAGACTAAAAGAGCTGTCCCATTTTGTTTAGCTCCAATGTATTTGTTTAATTTAAATTTTCCTTCAGCAACTGATCATTTTTGTAGCAGAGTATTGCAGATGTATAACTTAGTTGTGTTCTAGAGCCTTGCTTGCAAACATGCTTGAGTTTGTTTACATTTTACTTCTGTGCACAAGGCTATTACTTGTTACATTCTGCCATGAAACAGTGTTATTAAACTACAAGGTCAACTGCAGGCAAGGCTGAAGTGAAGTGATCACAGCCAAAACAATTCTTGTGGAGAAAAGTTACCCTATGAAATAATGTGGTTGGTATGAAATGTAGAACATAAAATCATAAACTATCTGAATTTGCAAAAACTGAATAAATCATAGAGGACCACATAACTTTCATTAGAATACAAGGAAGCCTTCTGATTCTCCTGTCTCCTGATTCTATGCACTTTGCCTTCATTATCATCCATAAGCAGTTGAATTTGAATAAGTCAGATGGAAGCTCACATGGCTCATTCTCAAATACTCCAGCGAAATGAAAATCACTAACGCTTTGACATGCTAGCTCTCGATAAGGAGTAATCAGTTGGTTCAAAAACACTCTAATCTTATACACATCAAGACAAACAATTAGGACCAATGTATATAATACACGTAATGCATAAATTACTTTTTCTATATATTGTATGTGTACATGCATCCTATATTATAAATATAATGTAACCATTTTAACAGCTTTTGTTATTTTTACAATTGTTTCATAAAAACAAATTTAGTTCATATATTCTTAATCTTTACATTGAAACTTCTAGTCTCTATCACAGACTGTAATGGAGCCTCTTTGTGGAAAAGGAGGACCTTCCCATCCTGATGTTATAGACGTTGTCATCAAGAAAGAAGAGGAAGAGTGTGAAGATCTGCTGGAAGATTTTCAAGAGCCTCCATTAGTCGTCACCAAGCAGGAGAAGGCGGAACATGCAGGAGAGAGGAAATGTTATGGTTTGTACCCAATACAATGGGCACAGGTGCACTTGCCATGTATCTGTGTTTCCTTCTGGTCAGGTAATTGTGTTTAGTATAACCCTGTTCATTAAAAACTGCAGTAATTCAATCACATATTGGATTTTTGTGAATCATGACTTAATTTTGCATATTGTCACTTCCTTTTTCCAGGATGTGCCCAGCCCCATATCACGAACTTTCAACCTACAAATGATAATCCAAGCACTCTGGAAGATGTGAACAAAGCAAAAAAGGTAAAGAGGAAGAAGAAGGTTTGTGATGAGGAGGAGTGGGCTCCTGAGACAGTGGAAGGTGACCGAGGTACTGAGTCGAGGCACTGTCGCCTGTGTCAGCGCTGCTTTAGCTCCTCCTGGGAGCTCACTGGCCACTGCTGTACTGGCATAATAGGTACAGAGGACAGAGATGGCACAAAGTTGGAATTTCGCTGCCCCGTGTGTGGTGATCGATTTTTGAGGCCCACTGCCTTCATAATGCACAAGCAGAGTCATGTCGGACAATCGCAGTATGTCTGTGGGGTGTGCGGCCGGACTTTAAAGACGCTCCAAAAGCTGGCCACACACCGGCGGTCCCACACGCGCAGCCCCCTACTACACTTGCAATGTGGGGAATGTTGCCAATCCTTCCATGGCCTGGCAGCTCTGAGGGACCACAGGATGAGCCAACATCGTAAGGAAGCAGATGAGCAGGAGGAAACAAAAGACTCAAAGCATCGAGAGGCAAACACAAGGCCCCTGAGCAATGATACAGAGGGCCAGGTAGGTGAGTGCTTTTCCGTCACACTCCTGTACCTTTGATATTGGAGGTACTAGTTCACCAAACCTGCATTTTGGCTAGTCGATAGAATACTGTAAGTAAAACAGCTGAACATTGTAGACTGTGTGTGTTTTTGAGTTTCCAGTTCCATTTTTGTTATTTTGGACTTCCTCTGTCAGCCTGTGGAGGATGGGCTCTCCCCTTTGAGTACAGTTTCTTTCTTCTAGGAAGTACTTCTTGCTACTGTCACCTCTGGCTTGATCACTGAGGGCTTAGGGCAGGGGTAATGTAAAGGACTTTGAGACAATGTAATGTGAAAATGCACTATAGAAATTAAATGAATTTCAAGCAATAATGTAGAAGTATTGCTAATATAGCTGATTTGGTATAGTGTTCTTAATTTAGGATTTATAAATAATATTAAAATTGAAAATATTTTTACAATTTATAAAATGGTTTTTAATTCATTAACCTGTTTATTAATTTGTTACTGTCATTATACAATAGATACCCATCTATTGTATAAGTGTCATGAAAATGTACAGGAAATTTATATTGTATTGTATTTATGATTTTATTTAATAATGGGCACAACATTTTTATTGGTTATGTATGATGAGTGCCGTTAAGTCAAGAAAGCGTAGATTCAAGATTTTTTCTCTAAAGTACATTCTGCCATTGACTTAAGTATGGAGTTTGAGGCGATTTGCATGCATTGGGTGGAGAAACACCAAAATATGGGCATATTGCATATAAATGACCCTTAAGCGCATTCTGCCACTGACTTAACTGTGCTTAATTGCATTTTTTCCCCATGCGCTCTAGAGGGCTGTATTACGTTACGCACCTCTACACAGCCAAATGCAATATGTCAGTTGTCAGAAAACCTAACATGTAACAAAACGAAACTTGCAAACCTGTATCATACATTTAGAAACAAATATTACAATCCAAAATAGATGTGAATAATTCATAAAATTATATACAATAGTATATAGAAATATACAAGTACTGTATATACAAGGCACATTACCATTAGGCTGGATGCAAGCGACATCTGCCTTGTCAACATGCCTAGCAGGAATATCAATTAGACTAAACAACTTTCCTCATTCTGCTTGTTGCCAAAATCATCAAGGACGTGATCCACTTGAGGAATTAATTATACTTTTTGCATGACCATACCTTCTTCTTTGGGTTAAGTCCCTGGGATGTGTCCGTGCTGATGAGGGTAGAATACACTTAACTCAAACACACAGTACCTCTTGTTTTTTCATCACTCATTGCTATAATTTTTTTGTAATAATCACTGTTTTTTTTTCTCTAGAAAACCCATGTGGACCAATTTATTTCCTTCAGTATGCATATTAATGAGTACTTTTTGCCTAATCATATCTCTAACAAATAGACCTAGAACCTTCAATATTTCTGTTCCTCTCTTCTCCCATTTTGATGTAGAAGCAGATAGCTGTGCAGCTCACTGGCCATGACCCTCTAATGTTATTTGCCCCACCACTTTTCTCACATGTCCCGTGTTCTTCTCTGGGCACCAGCCCGCTCTCTCCACTCTCCTCAGCCTCCCCAGTGCTTGCGCTGCTTCATGACATTCCGTGATGCGGAGACGGCAGAGAGGCACCTGCGCTTTAAGCATCCAGCTGATTATGAGCAAAAGCTCCAAGGCCACACGGTGTTTGCCTGCTGCGTCTGCGACCGCACCTTCCCATCCTCACGCCTTCTTTCTGCACACCAGCGCACACACAGCAAATGGAGCTTAATCCCTGCTGGAATGGATGAATCACTGCAGGAAAGCAGAGACGAGAGAGGAACAGATATGAAGAGGAATGCTGAGATTTTAGAGAGAAAACAGACAGTTGACAGTAAGTTGAATGATTTTCCAAAATATTACATCAGTATTCATATATTTTAGACATTATTACATTTTCAGGTACAAAATGCATTTAGACGCTCCTCTACTTATGAACAAGATACATTCTGAACAGCTGTTCGTAACTTGAAATGTTCGTAAGTCATTGTTCAATATCATTTTAAGGGTATACGCAAATACAAAGAACTAGGATGCTGGGAGTACGCATGCTACGCTGCTGTGCAGAGGGAGTAGCGGCCAGAAGTCGTACTACAGTCAGGTCCATAAATATTGGGACATCGACACAATGCTAACATTTTTGGCTCTATACACCACCACAATGGATA
>JAABNX020000151.1:2893288-2922368 GCA_015163995.2 Mormyrus lacerda
CCTACACCGTTCACCTGATTTGGATGTACATACCCTCAAATAAAAGCTGACAGTCTGCAGTTAAAGCACATCTTGTTTGTTTCATTTGATATCCATTGTGGTGGTGTATTAAGCCAAAAATGTTAGCATTGTGTCGATGTCCCAATATTTATGGACCTGACTGTAGGTGGAATTGGCACGCAGAAAAAAAATTGATGTTGCGAACAGGAAATGGGGGCCCAACAAACACAATTTGGACTTACAGTCTTCTTCGTTTGTATGTCTGAAAGTTCATAAGTTCATAAGTTCAGTTCAATTCAATTCTTTTTTATTGTCATGTGTAAAAGTACGAGTACCGTGTACAATGAAATGCTTGCTTGCATGTGCTCCTGCAGACAGTGAACATAGATGACAAGACGGCTAAACAACAGGACGACAAATGAATGTAATGATAAAGTGAATTATAAATAAGTAAATAAATAAGACCAGAATCCCAGTAATAAATAGAATCAGATAATGGCAGAAATATATGTATGGGTAGCAGTGGAGGTGATACAAGGTTACTGATTGTTCATGAGTGTGATTGCAGTTGGGTAGAAACTGTTCCTAAACCTGGAGGTGCACGTCCGAATAGATTATAGTCCCTTCCCTAGATGGGAGGAGGGTGAAAAGTGACAGTGCAGGATGGCTGGGGTCCCACCTGATACGGTTCACTTTCCTGAGACAGCGGATAGTGTGGATGTCGTGGATCGCAGAGAGCTGTGTGCCAGTGATCTTCTGTGCTTAGTGCAACACCCGCAGCAGAGCTCTGTTGTCCTAAACAGAGCAGCTGGTGTACCAGGATGTGATGCAACCTGTCAGGATGGATTCCACAAAACATCTGTAGAATTTGCACAGGATTATGGGGGACATCCGGGCTTTCTTCAGTCTCCTGAGGAAGCAGAAGCGTTGTTGTGCTCTCTTGACTATTGCCGTAGTGTGACTTGACCATTTTAGGTCATCAGTGAGGGTGACTCCCAGGAACCTAAAGCTGCTGACCTGCTTCACAGCCTCACCTCCAATGTAGATGGGGCTGTGCTCAGTTGCTTGTTTGCGGAAATCCACAATCATCTCCTTAGTTTTGTTGACGTTGAGGGTTCTTGTCCTGACACCATTCTTCCATGAGTCTGACCTCCTCCAATTAGGCCGTCTCATTGTCCTCACTGATCAGACCTATTACGGTAATATTGTCAGCAAACTTAAGGATGGTATTGGAGCTGTACTTAGCTACACAGTCATGGGTGTAGACAGATTAAAGCACGGGGCTCAGCCCACTGCCCTGCGGGGTGCCAGTCTGTGAGGAAATCTGTCAGTGAGGAAATACAGTACCCAGTTGCACAATGAAGAGCTAAGTTCCAGATCCAGGAGTTTAGTGATGAGCTGGGATGGAATGACGGTGTTAAATGCAGAGCTGTAGTCCACAAACAACAGTCTGGCATAACAGTTCATGTTTTCCAGATGGGACAGGGTAATGTGAAGTGTTATGAAGATAGCATCCTCCATGGACCTGTTGTGGAGCGTCTGTATAAGCAATTTAATACTTCACCGATAAGTTAGCAAAATTCCTGCCCTGTAGTTTTCTATGACTTTCAGATAGTGGGAGCAGACCAAGCGGATCTAGTTCAATGTGTTGCTTTCATTGCCACATCATCTTCACTGATCCTCGAACCTGGGAACGTCACATGATCTCCAAGCACCCTCCTTCCATAGCAGCGCATCCACCTGGTGAGAGTGGTCGGGGATACCTGTCCTCACGGCCGCCCCGGGGCCAGCCGAGGCCCTACCGCTGCTCGACATGTGGAGAGAAGTTCATCCAAGAGAGCTCCCTAATGAAACACAGCACCGAGTCTCATGTGGGAGGGGGAGCAGCTGCCAACAATAAAAGGCATATTAGCGATAATGTTTATTAGATAAAAAGTACAGGACAACTGGTAGGTTTATTACCTTGCTTTACAGACACAACTGTTATACCATATACAGTATATAATAAAGATTCAAACTAAATTTTAACCATCTGCATCCAACAGATGGAAAATACAGAATTTAGTTCTGAATTTATCTTGATGGAAAAGAAAACACTGACTTCTTAATATAGGTTAATGATCTGTTTTTCTAGCCTATGAAACGAAAAAAGCTCATGTAACTTTGTTGTCTTCTTTACCTTGTTCACCTTAGTTATTGATTTAAGAACAGAGAACAGGATAGGGAATGAAATTTCGGGGGGGAAAAGTGTGCTGTATGTGTTCATTAAACTATGAACAAAAAAACATGTTCAGTTTGTATAGATTCATGTTGTGTACAGGAAATGTTTTATGCCTTCCGCTTTTAATTTTACATTTTGCAATTAAAACTCAATGCATTATCCAGATGATTCTTAGCTCACACCTTACACATGGGATCACGCACATATCCACGTAGTGAAATGACGAGTTTGAAATCTGGCAGGTATTTATGTATGGCTATGGGCCTGTGTGGAATAGGGCTGGGTTTAAAAGTTAGATTTTCTGAATCAAATTAATCTTCATTTGCATAATCTAATAATGATTCATAAAGTCCCAAGATAGATTTTTTTAATGTATGCCTTTTACAGCCTATGGCATTTTCTTGTGGATGTGTAAGGCATTAATCCCGCCGCACAACATAATTTGGCAGACATAAAAAGATAAAAACATAGTGGTGGCTGCTCCATTCAAGGTACAGTTAAGCTTAAAGGCAAATATCTGGTGTCATGAACAGCAGGTCAAGCATGATCCAGATATAGCAGCTCTTTGAGCAAAAACTTTACCGGGAGGCACACCAGACTTTACACATACAGTAGTGACAATAGCCAAGCTGGGGAACATAGTGAGGGCAGACACATATACACATGGAACAGAATTTGCAGATAGGAAACAAGTGAACAGGCAGGACCTCAGGGCTGAGAACAAGGTGACTGATCTAGCCAATCAGGGTCAAGGCTGTGGTGGATCATGACAATACGCTCCCCCAACTCTGGGCATGAGAGACAACACCATAACCAGGACAGAACACACAAGGCAAGGGTCCAGGAAGATCAGACATGACAACCTATAATATACATAGGACCAGGGAAGCAAGACAAGACCAAACAAGATGAAAAGAGAGAACAGACTGGCAACTGCTGATGGACCAAGGAAAGTGACAGTGGGTTGCATTTCTGAATATGGTGTAACTGAACTAAAGACTGAGCATAGCTAGTTTGAAATTGCCACCCATTGCGGTTCATTTTATCCAACTACTCTCGTTAAATCAGTTTCCCATTTTAGTGCTGTAGTGGTTCAGAGCATATCTCAAGAAGGAAAGTGTTTTGTTGAGAATCTGTTTAATCAGTTAGAGGTCAATTGTACCATCAAACGCAGTCAAAAAAGTGCTTAAAAAGTGCATTTGAATTAAGCGTATTTTCTCATCAGCAAGAAAAGAAGGTCACACCCTTGATGATTTTGGCAACAAGCAAAACAAGGAACAGGGACTATTTCATTTACATTGTGAACCTTATTGAAATCCATAGAACCCCTCTTATTTTGAAAATGAAGGCAGGACATTACCGTAGTATTCTTATGTTTGATCATTCACACAAACATGAGAATTCAACAACTTTTTTGTGTAGAGCAATTTACATTACCTTTACTTATTAGATATAATAAAAATATGTAATCTATAGCTCTGATTTAATGATTCCGCAACCATTTTCCCCAAATAGGCACTACTATTACAAATAAAACAAAATTATGCCAAATGTTTTCAATCTTTCAACTTCACTGCATCTAACCCACAATAGACACTCGGTATTGTAAGATGTTCCTGCATTCCTTCAGTTGTTTTGAAATGTAGTGTCAATTGTTTCACTCCAACACTGAGCAAATCGACATTTTAGACGATAATAAAATGTGTTTGTCTTCAAACTAATTTTAAAAGTTAGAGAAAATGAGATAATGATTTTCTGAGAATAACCCATATTGTGTGTAAGAATGAACACATTTACTGCCTATCCCCCCTCTTCATTCAGAACAATTCTGTAAACAAGCAAATATGCCTAACCAATAGATATGGGGTAAATGTAACACTGGACGTACCCATCAGGCAGTGTGGCAGCATGCTGGACTATTGCCAAGTGTGAAGAGTGTACAGTAAGTAGCTCTGTATACAGCAGTTAGTGTCCATCGTGCTGTTATTGTGCTGTACAGTAATGTCATGCATAGTAGGGCCTGTTTAATGTCATATGTCATAAATAATGTGTGTGTTCGTGTGTGTGTGTGTGTGTGTGTGCATGTGTGTATCCACTGTGTGGCTTGTAGGTCTGGGCAACTAACACACTGGGCAGTGAGTGTGTGTTGTGAGTGACTTAGAAGGGTGTGGCTGCAAAACAGTGGGCGACCTCCAATAGCAGGACTTTGCTGCTACCTCATCTGTACCAGTCAGTTCTGATCAGGTAGTGACAGACCTCCACTATGTGGCTGGAAATCACATGCCCTTCACTGTGGAGCTGGAAATCAAATGACCTCCACTGTGCCTGGAAATCACATGACTTCCACTGTGGGGCCAGAAGAAACATGATCTCCACTGTGGGTCCGAAATCACTGACCTCCACATCTGGCCCAGACATGATGCGACTGAAGAGAACTCTGAAGGCTGAACATGTGTTTCCTTTAGGATTATGACTTTATAATATTGATCCAGAGTGATGTTTTGTTATTGGACTTCTGTGCTCGTCACGGATTGTCCATGATGAGCACCATGTTCAAGCATAAGTGTGTCCATATGCACACTTGGCACCAGGACACCCTAAGCCGTAGTTCGATGATCGATTTTGTGGTCGTGTCATCAGACGTGTGGCCGCACATATTGGACATTCGGGTGAGGAGAGGGGCAGAGCTGTCATCCGATTACCACCTGGTCGTGGGTTAGCTTTGATGGTGCGGGAGGAAACTGGTCAGATCTGGCAGACCCAAGCATATATTGCGAGAACGAGGTCGCGATTACGAGCAGCCGAAAAAAAATTTCCTCCGTAGGGTGGCTGGGCTCTCCCTTAGAGATTGAGTGAGAAGCTTGGTCATTCAGGAGGAGAGAGCCGCTGCTCCTCTGCATCGAGAGGAGCCAGATGAAGTGGCTCGGGCATCTGGTCAGGATGTCTCCTGTTACGGGCATGTCCCACTGGGAGGAGGCCCCGGGGAAGACCCAGGACATGCTGGAGAGACTATAATATATAAAGTTACATAGAGATGTGAATTTCAGATTAAAATAGCAAATTTTAAATCGGTCACCTCCGTTTTGGCTGACGGCAGCTGCACCTTCAACTGCGACGTCTCCTGCTCCCTCCTCCCCTTCGCTTGTATCCCCTTCGCCTTCCTCCTCACCCCCATCATCGTTCCCTCCTGCTTCCTCTTTGCCCCCTCTGTCAGTCCGTCCACCTTCCTCCTCGCCCCCGCTGTCAGTCCCTCTGCCAAACTCCTCGCTCCCGTCATCGTTCCCTCCTGCTTCCTCTTCGCGCTCACCGACGGTCCCTCCGACTTCGGCTTCGCAGTCGCCTGCTGCCCTTGCGGCTTCTGCCCCTCACCTGCCGGGGTTCCCTCCGGCTCTCCGTTTCCCCCCGCCTTTTGCCTCCGTGCCCCCTGTCTTTGTGCCCCCTGTTTGCCCCCTGTCCCTCTGTGTCTCTTGGTCCCTTTGTGCCTCCTGTGTTTCCTCCCCATCCCTCTGTGCCTTTGTTCCTGTCTGGTCCCTTTGTGCCTTCTGTGGGTGTGCCCCCTGGTGTTGTCCCTTCGTTGTCTCCCTCCTTGGGTTCTGTTTTCCCATTTTTGTGCCCCTGTGTCTGTCTGCGTTCCCTGTGTTTTGTCGTTTGTTATCTGAGTTGTTCTCCCTGTGCCTGTTCTGCATGTCTGTACTGTTTCTGGTGCCCTGTTAATGTTGTGCTTTGTTTTCCAGGTCCCGTGTTCCCGGTCCTGTTTCTCGCTCCCCTTAGGCGCGCCCGGAGTTCGTGCCTTTGGGGGGGGTGGTTCTGTCATGCTCCTCTCATCCGCTCCTCCCGTGTGCAATGCCCCCTCATCAACCCCATGTGGAATCCCCGTGTTTACCAGCTGTTCCTGCTTGTTGTCATTAGTCCATTGTATTTAGTCTGCATTTCAATTTGTTTCCCCAGTCTGGTCACGGTATTGTCAGTCTGTTTTTACCTGCCTTTCTCATGATTAAACCTGTGTTTCCCGATTCCTTGCTTCCTGTGCCTTTGTCTGCGTTCCATGCGTCCTTGGATGTGACATTATGTGTGCAGGGTATGCATGTTGTCCCTAGGTTTTGTTGCTTTTCCCTGGGTACTCCAGTATCTCTCTCCAAATGAATGACATACACATACAACCCGAGTACAAATTTACAAATTTTCACCGACTTTGGTTGTGTGGCAATAAAGATTCTGATTAGCGGACTAGGTGGTCTGATTTATCTAAATAGCCCATTGTACCTATGCTGCCTAGATCCCAGACACCTCCTGGGGGCACCTAACAAAACATTGGATCCTGATCCAATTTTACGTATTATTTTACATATTCAAGGGCCCCAGTCAAGTGCCAGACCCCTGCGATAGGGGTATTTCACAAAATTGTTAGTGCCAAAACATTCATCACGGTCTTGAAATAACATAAAAACAACAGGTACAGCATAACTACAGACCTCTTTATTTGAGAAAAACGAACACTGTTCCCATAATGAGGTTGCTATTAAAATCAAGGCATTCTTTGCAATGTAACTCGTTCCATATCTTTGCTGACAGCATAGGAAAGCAGATAGTTGGTTTAGTTGGATGCAATAGTACTTTGAATCCAGCTGTTGTAGTTGCAGACTTTGGTGTAGACACCAGGTTTGTTCTTCTGAGCACAGCCATATCCCCAAGACACTATGCCCTGAAGCTGACCTTTGCATACCACAGGGCCGCCGGAGTCACCCTGGTAGTGAAGAGGTAAGGGAAAAATATGAGTGGAGGGAAAAAGTACCATCTACTTTGTTACTATTTCAGTTTTACTGTTGTTTCAAATGCTTGATGTTATAGAAGATAGTAGGTTGTTACACATGTTACTAAGTCACTATTAATACCAGTAATAATGCATGCTGTTGTGCATATATAAGATACAATGTGCTTGTTACCTGGCAGGAGTCCTTGCCTCCCTCCAGGTAGCCGGCACAGAACATGTTGGTAGTGATTTGACCAGGATAGGCGTTTTTGCAGCTGGTGTCACTAAGGATGGGAGCATCCAGGCACCTCAGAGTATCGGGGTAGTTTGCTAGATAGGGAAGCATTGAAATAGGGTGAATAATATCCTATCGCTTTTCCAGTCAACCATTGATAAGATATTTTTGGTATCGTTATGCCTGAATATACTTGTATATACTCTATGTTACTGGTTGGCTAGCTCTTTGCATTAATATTCCATGTTATGTTATTTTTGTAATTTACTTCTTCTGTACTTTAATGTGACCGATTACATCATAACAAGTTTCTTGTATTCAGGCTCTATATAGAAAATAAAGTTGACTCTGATTCTGAAGTATAGCCTGTTTCCCCAGACTTTTTTGCTGTTCAACAGTTACAACGTCAGAATGCTGTGAAACAAGAGAGCAATATAGATCTCTGACTCATGCTCCCAGACAGAGCCTGTGCTGTTACTCACAGCCGGTGCTCAAGGTGTTTCCCCAGCCGGAGATGAGGCACATGGTGCCAGCAGGAGCGCAGCTGGAGGGCAGGGCCACGGTGTTCACATAGCTGGTCAGAGTGGCAGGCTTGCTCAGCTTGATCAGCATGATGTCGTTATTCAGGGTAGAACTGCTATAATTTGGGTTTCTGATGATCTTCTGAGAGCTGATGAACTGCTCAGTGCCCTCGTTGACCTCAATGTCGTGTTCGCCAAGGCGCACCTCAATGCGGCTGGAATGACAATCATTTCGTGGTTGTTCACAATAATTACACACTTAATTGCACAATTAATAGCTCTTTAGGTTATCAGATGAATAATTCTATACCTACATGTTTTAGAGTTTCAATAATGATCTAAACATCTATTACCAACAATTGTTTATCCTGTTATGGAAACATTAATCCAGATATACTACACATATACAATGCATATATTACCATACAAAAGGACTTATATCTATTTAAAAACATACTTGGAAAATCCAAAGGAAATGACATACAAGTTCTGTACAAAGGGAGTTACAGCAACATTTGAAACCACAACATTGCCCTATTAATTATCAAGATTAACTAATCTGAATGCTTCAATGGATGCTAGCAATGATTCACAACTTACGACTGGTAGCAGTGAGCAGCAGAAACAACCCATTGGCTGGTGATCAGGGATCCTCCGCAGAAATGGTAGCCAATGTTCAAAGATACCTGGTACGGCACAGAATTCTTTCTGCACACATACCCTCCGACAATCTTGTCATCATCATCCTGCAACGGGGCAGCGACTGTGAAAAACAGTGGAAAAAAGATTGAAAGATATAGTTCAGACAACTCAAAAGCAGAAAATAGAAAATGGCTGGAATATTATTGCCAGAAAGCAAATCATGAATTCAGAAATCTTCAGAAAATATTGTTTTTTGACATAATATTTTAGAATGACAAAATATTATGCAAAATGACAAAAAGAACAAAATCTATGCTTTTCATGCCAGATGTTTTCTGAGCCCTGCTTACATGCAGTCGCTAACAGTGTCAGAAGAACGTAGTACTTCATGGTGGGATAGTCTAGACCAGAATGCTGAAGGATTCTAAAAATGGGTTCACATATATATATTGCTCTCCCTTTCCCTGTTTCCTTTTATGGAATATAGCTCCTGTTATTTGAACAGTTTAAACAGTAACTTCCACGGGAACAAAACAGATGGTTTTCTGATTGCAGTGCAAACTTGTGTAATTTGGTTCATTTGAAAAAACTTTAGGTTGGTTTAGAAAATATACATTACTCATGCACTTATATCTTTACTATATAGATAATTTGTGCAATTAATTCACTAAAATCCAACATTTGCTATAATGTTTAGAGTTATTTCCTTACATACAATATATTGATAATAGGTTGGTTTATTACTCTTGGTGGATAATTGAGTTGTTTGCTTCCCTTGAGACCAGATTAAAGACAAATTCTCCATTGCAGGATGACATATTAATATATCATAACTCACTGTGTTCCTTCAAAATTCCCTTGCAGTAACTGAATTAGTTACTGTGATGGAATACACACACACACACACACACAGGTTTGTAATTGTATCTTTGTGGGGCTCCCTATTCATTCTATGGGGAAAACTCTATTCCAAAAAATGACAACCTTTATCCCCTACCCAGCCCTAACCTAACCCTAACTATATGCAACAAAACAAAATACGAGACTTTCTGCATTTTTAGTTTTGTGATTGCAATCACAGATCTTTGTCAAAATATCAAGTGTTTGGTCCCCACAATGTAATATAAACCTAATATACACAAACACATATCTATATCTATATATATAGTACACACACACACACATGCACATATATAGTCTGTGTGTGTTTTGTGATCTCACAGGTGAAATGTATGAGTTTAGGAAACTTAAAAAGGTCCATTTGCACTGAATCTTGTTGATATTACTCTTTTTGGACATCTTACATAATATTTTATATATTGAATCATTGTGGAAGGAGCTCAGACTTAAAACTATTTTTAGTTTTTAAAACATGAATGATAATTTTTTACTGTCATTTAGACTTGCCTAGAATATTTTGTTAAATTGGAGTCAGTTATGTGAATTAATGAAATAAAAAAAATCTGAAATTCCAGCTTAATTTCAAAGGACCTAATCCTTTTATTTTTAAGGAAATAGTCTAAGAGTTATGTCCAACTAAAATGCTATCCGTTTTTATTATTTTTTTCCCTCAAGGACAGCAACTTGAAAATTAACATGCATGGGAATTGACACCTGGGACTGGAAATTTACATTCAGTTCAGACAGATCAGTGATATAAGCAGCTGTTTGCGACGAAGACTGACGTGTAAACTTGTATCTACTAGTAACATTTGTTAGCAGAAAGTGAATGTAAGGTACTCAATATTAATTTCACATATCCCGAGTTGTTGCAGTGAAATGGTGACTGGTTACATGGGGGGAGGGGGATGGTATGAGAAACTAGGCATGTCTACAGGAAACTGTTCAAATACACAAAAGCGAGTTCCAGAAAAACTTCATTCGAATTTAAAAATGATCTGTGTTTCATTTATGTCAGAATTACACCCTGCACTGTCCGTTTCCCTGCCTGGCCAGCAGGTGTCGCTGGTCATTCCATTCCTATTGTTTGGGACCTTAAGGTGTTTTACTGATTATGACCCTCAGCTATGTCTTATTAGTCCTACTCCCTAGATGGGGGTAATCTGAACAAGAAACAATGTAGATGGTAGAAAAAAAAAAGTATGGTTGTCCTTTTAAATTAGTGGATTATTTCCCTTTAAGAAGGTACTGACATTTGGCCATCTTACTATAGTCAAAAAATGAATCTATTTATGCAAGTTATAATCTACATTTCTGTTAGAATTGGTAATTAGTTGGAGACTGTAGTTACCTATGTGTATCTAAAAACATGTATATACATGTAGCTGAAAGATTACTTTTAATGTGTTTAATAATTGATTGGTCTGTTTCATAGTTTTAAAAGACTACTGTAATTTCAGGCCACAGCAGTCTTCCAATATGACTTATTTTCCACTTACATGACTATCTCCAATGAAAAAACCTTTCCACACCACTCAACATCAACAAGAATAGTTAGCTGCTTTCCTCACCATTGATACAGATTAGTTTAACATGCTTCTGTCCAGTTTTAATAATCTGACAACTCAACCAAGCTGCATTTCTCATTTGCAAGAGGCCTTATTTGGAAAGTGCCTTCTAAGGTTCACACATCTGCTCAAACTGTGTACTGAATCAGTATATCTACAAATGCTGCAGTAGTACAAAAGTAGCCTATTCTTTGAAATGAATGTTAGTGGTTAAAATGGACAGGAAGTCCTGAGCTGCCACAAAGTGGTTTTACTTTGGCATAAATTCATCATTCCTGTTATATGGTGAATTTCTGTCCATATGAATTACTTACTCATTTTCTATCAAATAAATCACATTTACAAGAAATTGCTTAATATATATTTAGGTCTTGTTTAACACTCAAACATACATAATAAATATAAAATACAATTTTGTATTTTACACACCTTTATTGATATATGCATTCAATTTTATCATATCTTCAGTCCAAAGTAATGAACTTCCACAAGAACAAGCAAACAGCAAATGATAAACCTCAAAATATTCTGTAAATTATAGACTAAGATAAAACGGTTTCTAATCATGCAAACGAAATCAAATTGATTTCTAATTAATTAAAAAAAAATTCTCATTGATTGTGTGTCCCTGAAGTAATTTTCCACCTTGTTAGCCTATACTGTATCACCATCCAAAAAACGCTGCAGTTCCTTTGATACCATTTTCCTTGTTATGACCGGCTTGCGGGCGGGCGAGGAAGCAGGCGTAAATGCGGAAGAACCGACTGGACGACAACGAACATTGACAGATGCGGACTAATGTGCTCAAGACAAGCAGAAAATAACAGGTAACAGGTGATCACAATCAGGGTAATACACGTGGGTAATGAGGGGGCGTGGCACACGCTATCACTCCTACCTTTTTGTTTTTAATTTATAAAATGTCATCCTGCTTGACACACTCTTAAAGTTTCACCTGTTTGGCTACGTGATGGTGAAAGTTTGTCCAATCAAAAAAAAAATCAGGGGTGGACAGTAACAAAGTACATTTACTTGAGTACTGGACTTAAGTACATTATTTTTGAATATCTGTACTGTACTTGAGTATCAGCGTTTTTGGAATCTTATGACTTTTGACTCCACTACATTTCTATGAAGGTTTGTGTTACTCATTACAAATGATCTTTTCTATATATATAATTTGTATGCTGTATAGTTTTTCTTTATTGCTATATCGTATAGTCACTTATTTATTTTTATTATTCCATCTGCTGCTGTAACAATGCAAATATCCCAAATGTGAGATTAATAAATGTTATCTTATCTTATCTAATTTTAGACACTATATTGTATAGGTACAGACAGAGGCAATTCTATGGACTCTGGGAGCTGCAGTCAAAAAACTCCTGGGCTGTCCAACTCCCCCTCCCCCAGCATGGTACATTTTATTACCTTTTTTCAGTGACGTATACATTAATAATATCAACAAAGACAGTTTAATAAACACAAGACCTTTATTTTCACTTTTGTGAAAAACAGAGTACACAAATAAAGCATATTTGTCATTGCAATGTATTATATGTAATTGGCCACCCTTGGGGGTCCCCTCCCATTTTGGGGCCCTAGGCCCTTACCTATCCTGCTTGTCCTATCACTCTACCTCTGAGTGCAGGTCACACACCATAGGTGGCAAAGGATGCAGGGCAATAAGGGAAAACTCATGTACTGTTAGAACTTGTTAATATTGGTGATCCACCCTGTTATGCTCCATTTTACCCTGTTATACTCCATTCCACCCTGATATACTCCATTACACCCTGTTATACACCATTCTCTCCTGTTATATTCCATTCCACCTTGTTAAGTGTTATGTTGTGTTTTGTACAAAATGTTGGTATTATTTGCCATCCTGTCAGTAAAAATAGGTACAAAAAGTACCATTTCTTAATAATCAAGACATATTCTTGTCATCAATAATTGCTTTGTTATTATTTCAAGAATGAAAATACTATGGTGGCACAATTAAGGTACTATCAAAGAAAAGCTCATTATTGTTTAACATTTACATTACATTTATAATGTACTCATAATTAACATAGAGCACATTTTACTTCATAATCACATTTCCGTGAGTTTTTTATATTTTGTGGTTCCCTGTAAAAGGAGAAAAAACTAACTATTATTGCAAATTTTATACCCCTCCTTACTCAATACAAATAATACATATTATAAATCTTTTTAAAATAAACTGAAACAAATACCCTGCGGTTAAGCACATAGAGCTTTAGGCAGACATAGTATATTTCGTAAATAAACTACTGTTATAAGAGAGTTTTGAAGCACGTGGATCATACAGTAATACAGTAAACGCATTACAGAATTATTGTGGATGACGTCTATATGCTGCGACGGGCTAAAATGTGTGTACATTTAAGACGCTGGGAAGAGGAGGAGGTTTCATGCGTAGTAAAGGGATGTTGAATTAAACCATAAATTGAGCCGTTTTTGTTGCCAAACTATAAGGTGAGCAGTCATTCTCGGTGATTAAATATTTTACCCCATGCGTTCCCAATGTGCAGTTTTTCTATACGAGCTGGGTTACTTGCTAGCTAGCTAGCCTAATTTATGCGGAATGCGCAACCGTTGCGGATGTGGTGCAGAAAAATGCGCATTAATGCGACAGCATGTATTTTTATGACAGTTTTACAGTCGCAGTGTAATTTGCCTATACTATCGTAATTTTCACGATAAAATGATGAGATGCAACTTTGATGACTTTGTAGTAATTATTCTGTTATTATTTCTTTTTTTTCTGTAGGTGTGCCTCCCCGTCGATATTTTCAGCGGGGTGTTTGGCGTCAGTGATCATGTCTGTGCTATTTTTTTATTTTTACAAATCAGTCTGATAGAACTGTGCGTGTGGTTGCTTATATATATTGTTTTTGCATATTAGTGTGCATCATTGCATTCTGTCCTTGTTTATGAATGACTGGATTTTCATGTATAGCTGTTATTTTTTATATATACATGTATTCACATATTGACAGCTACAGATTTCTATTAACTAGTATATTTGTGCATGACTAATAATATAGGCAAGTAAATTGCTTTATGTGATATATATGTTGATTATAGTGCCTTTTGCATGTCAGCCTAATAACTAAGAAGTGAATGTACCACACGTGTGATTGTATGCCTTTGCAGTTTGCTGGCCAGGTGAGTCAGACAGTAAATGTTCAACAATGTGTTCAGGAAGTGGTTGGTCAGCTGGCGTGTGACTGTGACCGTGCGTCTGTCCATCTGGACCGGTCGTTGTGCCTACAATTCAGGCCTGATCCATGACAGAGTACTATGAGGAAGGGGGGCTGCTGTATGAGCATTCACCCCCCATGCACATCAAAGTAGAGTCTCCTGAAGGACCCATCGAAGCTGGGGTCTCGGAGGATGGCCTCACAAGGGAGGAAGACGATTCCGAGGGCAGCTGTGACCATGACGGAGCCCTGCCTGGTGGGCTCCCTTTCAATGTGGTGGTTGTGCACCCCAATATCGTGGTTCCAGTGATGCCGACAGATGATGATATCATATCTCTTGAACAAAGTAAGCGAATCATTTTCAATAAGATCGCAAGCCTTTAAGGATATCAGTTTTAAAGAGCTGCTCTCTTCTCGTAGATTCTGACTAGGTATTTCATTCATTTTTCTTCTGTAGATAGCAGTGTCTCTGCTGCAATTGCAGCTGGAGGTGGGGGGAAGCGGAAAAGCCGCTTCAGTGGGGCAGAGCTAGAAGTGCTAGTATCAGAAGTGACCCGGTGCGAGGGAGAGCTCTTTGGGCCGGCAGGACGACTCCGACGTAGGGAAAGGGAACAGATCTGGGGCAGCATTCTTGATCGGGTCAACGCTGTCTCCCGTGTTCCCCGCACACTTCGTGAGGTCAAGAAGCGCTGGGATGATCTCAAAAGACGCAACGGGGGTAGGCTGGCTGATGCCCGTCATCGCAGTTACTGCTTGCCACCTGGTAGAGGATTGTCTAGCCTGAACAGATCCAGGCAGACAAGCCCCAAGCTTCATCAGGCTCGGCAGAGAATAGCAAACAGGGCAAAATCCACTTATCCCTGCTTCACAGATGCTGACGCAGGTAATTTCAAGCTATTTATTGTTGAATGTGTAATGTGTAGATATTGTGTCTGAAACTTTACTGAATCTTTTGAATTTGTATTTTCAATAAAACCTGCTGATAGACAAAAGTTTTTTTTTTTTTTTTTAACTTCTCTACTTATTTTACATACCTGTTGATTTTTATTTGGTCACTTTGTAGCTACCTGAGTTGCAGAACTGGGGTTATATGAGGTTACCTTTGTAACCTAAAATACCTCTTCTTATATCTTCTATTTGTAATGGGAGGAACAGGGAATGGATCCGAAAGAGATGGCTTTGAGAACGAGGATGAGGCAGGTGGGAGAGGCGTGGATGAAGGAGAGGGAGAAGGCGATGGAGGCGAGAGCAGCATAGAGGACAAACTCGGATTGGGATTGAGTCTAGGACTGGGGCTGCCTACGACATCTGAACGCTGGTTGCCTCCCTCTCCACTATATAGTGCTCCATTTCTTAATGGGACCCCCCAGCCCAGCCCCCAGCCATCCATCGGAACACAGCACGAGCCCCTGGAGGCTCCAACACGTACCTCCTGGCTAGAGGATGAACTCAGGGGGTTGGGTGAAGCGGCAGTTCAGCTTGGGAACAGGGTGGAACAGAGTCTGCGGGAATTTGGGGAAGGTTTTAGACATGATGTGCGAACACTGGTGGCCTCACAAGAAAGCCTCTGCGTCAGCCTTCAGCAAAATAATGTGCTTCTACAAAGGCTTTTGGGTATTCTTGAGATGCAACAGCAGCAACAAGCATCTAACATTCATCCTCCTCCTACAGTATCACCAGTAATGCCACCTGTACCACCCCCCCTTGAAAACTTAGATGGTAACATCCAACCCAGTCCATCACTAGAAATATCTGGGACAGTACAACAGCCACGGCGGGGGCGGTCAGGTGAGCAGAGAAGGCGTCGACGGCGTTAGCGACAGTAAATTTTAAAAAATGCTATAATTTATTTTTGTTTAGTATTTAAATATAACAAAACCATCACAATGTTACCCCAGTGTTACCAAAGTCATCTTCTCAGTCCAGCAATGCCTTTTAATCTGTAGAAAACATTTTGATTTAAATCGAATGTCAGTGTTGAGAAAGGTCTAATTTAGGTAACAAATGTTTTATTGTGAATAGACAATCAGAATTATATTGAATTAAAATATTGATATATTTAAAGTATTTTGCCCCATTTTGATGCACTTATTCACTTTGGCCAATGATATTTCATTGTCTTTTCTTCTGATTCATGTATAATAATTGTGTTGTATGCACTGCTGTCCTGCATGCAGTCTCCAGCTGGAGAGAATAAAATGCAAAGGACCTCCAAATAAATTTCACACTAATGTACTATTTTGCACAATTTGTATTGTCTTGTAAATAAAAAAGAGCATTTGATTTCTTAAGATGTATATGATTATGTAAGTGTAAATAAACACAGCCCTGACATAGCATTACTCTTGTTGGGATTATGTTTGTATGCTGTTAAAATGTAGCCAGACTGATTTTCAATAGACTACAAAATGTAAACTATGAGATTTAGTGTTGCTAAATGCATTAAATAATACTTTAAAACAAATCATCTAAAGATATAGAAAGCAATATAATTTATTGCGTAACTTGATGCAATCCCATGCCATGTATTAAAATACAGCATTTGTTGGAAAACAATTTCTCTACTCATTTTATCAGTCTACATTTTCATCCACCTATGGCAGGATTTTAAAATTCATTCTCATTCATTCTGCAATTCTTTTACTTGTATTATGGAGAATATTTCAACCCACAGCGGTGTTACATGACTGTGACCCGGCTTTCGTCTTTGCCAAGTTATAGTTTGCATATGGGGTGGGCCAAAAGTAGGTATACAGTTTTTATTTAGTAGTACTGCTGTTTAAAATGTCCTCCATCAACGCTGATACATTCCTAGAGCCTGTCCCTGATATTGTGACACACTTTAGCAGACAAATCCCAGTTAGCATCAATGTCCACAAATACTTGTAAGATGAACTCCTTCAACTCACCCACTGTGTGGAGCTTCTTCTCATAAACCTTCTCCTTTACTGCCCCCCCAAAAAAAAAAAATTATAATTAAAAATAATTAAAAAAAATAAAATATCTTCATGGGTGTCAGGTCAGGTGAACGTAGTTCCCATGCAGTCAGTGCCCGATCCAACGCTGTGGAAAGGTGTTGTCAAGGGAGCTGAAGTGTGTCACAGTGTCAGGGACAGGGTCCAGGGATGTATCAACGTTGATAGAGGGCATTTCAAACGCCAAAGACACTAAACATAAACCAAATCAGTACAGTGAAATAAAAACTGTATACCTACATTTAAAAATAACTGAAATAGAAGCTTTACTTTGTTAAATAAAAACTGTATACCTTACTTTTGGCCCACCTTGAATTTCTTTGTAGGTTTCTCTAGATGCTCCAGCGCTGCCCCTCATATCCAAAACACGCCCAGGTTTTCTACAGCCATTCGTGTCGCGATTGCACATACCTGATATAGTAAATGACATTTCACCCCACACATCCATGTCCCCAAACCGCTGCACACAACGGTACACACGTGTGTGTTGGCTGCCGTCCCTTAATGCCATTTTTATTTAATTTTGATTCATAGGAGCAATACAATTATAAATGTAAACAAGGTGTGATGCTGTTATACTTATATATATTTTTTTTTATTATTTAACCCTTCCATGTGTCCCGGTTCTGTTCCGGCGGCGACACAAATAAAAAATAAACGTCACGTCCGACGTCGGCGCACCGACCGCCCGGTGTGCGGCTTGGCTTATGTGAGCAGGGGAAGTGCGACCTAAACATGGCCGCTCGGCATTCACCGGAGTCCCGGACACAGCAAAAGCAGTCTTCCGCTGCACCCGATGAGGTGATGGGGCGTTCGCTGGACGGCGACTGCCGGCCTTGCTCGCCAAGTCTTCCCGACGCTTACCTGCGGCTCGATGGAGAAGGCGGTGATGGACGCCTGTGCCCCGCCGTTGGGATGCACGGCTGGAGTAACAATCAAACTAACAGTACCGAGCACCGGGGAAGCGAAACGCCGGCGCGATCCACTGTGGTGATAGATTTAACCGGGTCCGAAGCAGAGGCCCATGCGCACCCCAGGTTTGATTGCAACAGTCCACGAGACTTTGATGGGTCGGAGGCGGGCGATGAGTTTAAAGTCTACGGGGTAGCAAAGGTGAACGATGGTGAGTGGGAAGAGTAATTTAAATAAAGATCGCACGGTGCATGTCGGACGACATCTGATGGAACTAGTTGCGCTTATTAATACCTGACGTGTAAAAGTGTCAGTTTCGGTTATCTAAGTAGGTACTTGGTAAGGAATTTTGAGTACTGATGAATATCATCTAGAAAGTAGACAGTAGTCATCATGGGGGCAGCTGTGGGCAAGGTCTTGACGCTTGTTGTTGTTCTGCTACCCTCTGGTAGGCGCTACAGGTCCATTAAAACATGCACCTTCAGACTCAAGGGGAGTTTCCTCCAAGGGGCCATAAGATCACTAATTAAAAATAAATCTGTGTGCAATATTTGTCTTTAGTGCTCACAAAAACTAGTGCAATAATGCTAATCCTTTTTATTCATCCATAGTATTTATATTTACTAGTTACTTGCTATGGCTGGCTCTTTTTACATATGAATCTACATACAGATTTCTGTTTTTTGTCATTTTTAAATTCTTTTTCTCTTTTTTACTACACTTAAAAGTAGCAGCACTCCATTGTGTATTTAGTATACAATGACAACAAATCTTCTATTCAATTCTTTTTTCATCAGTTAAGTTTTGAGGGAGTGTAACTGTTTCAGTGACACTTCTGCATAGTGGGTTCACATCTGGTACCAGGATGTGTGTCTGGAATTTGCATAATGTTAATGACAGATGAGTTTCCTCCAGTTTCCTGCCATAGTCCTTTCTAGTGGTGTACCCCTGTACCCAGGGTTTAAATATAGATAGAGCCCAGCTCCGTTTCCTTGTGTCCAAATTGTACCTTGCTGGAGCACAGCTTCACCTCCTAAAACATTAACCTTTTAAACTTAGTAAAACATTCCAACTGAACGGTTTAATAAAAAGTTTTGCAATAAAAATCATGTTTTTTCATCAGCTTTGTTAAGCTTCATTAGTCACTCGAATGGATGAGATATTCCTACATGACACCTTGAAATCTCTCGTGTGTTTGTATTTTGACTTATTTTCCTTACTGTACTGAATTTAGAATTAGAATTTGGTGATCAGTGGCCAAAACGTAACATACTAGCATTTTTATGGTGACATTGCAAATGAATAAACAGGAGTATTACTCATAGTGGTATTATAAGCCATTTTAATGCACTTACAAATTTTATGTTCAATAAATGGGCTTATTATATTATGTTTTTTAAAACTCAAGTACTATTGAACCACATGAAATGTTCAATAGTAATATTAAATAAAAATAACTGATCACATTGTTTAGTTTATTTTGTATTACTCTTAAGTGGTAATACAGCAGGTTGATAAACGAACATATGGTATCTTTAAGATTGTGATCATAAATACTTATGGTACCTGTTTGTGAGTGCCCCCCCCTCCCCCATTCTGATTTAACCATTGTCTTGTGCCTTATGCTGCCTGCCGTAGGCTACAGAACCATCATTCACAACCCTGTACTGGATAAATGATTGAAGGACTGATGGAAGGAATTTTTGATTGATTATTAAACACTTCTGGTATTGTTATGATGGACTATGTTTAGGAGGGTGTTTTGGTTAAAGTCTCAAAAACCTTCCAGTCATATATTTTAAATGCATTTTTAGCCATTTGCATCTTTAATTAGCAATAATATTGCTAATGATATTATATCCTTTATGTTTGTCCCTGAAACAATTCATAACTTTTTGCACTTTTGTTTGCTTAGTTTTAAAGTACCTGTTACTTTTCTTAGTATTAGAAGGTAGATTTAAATTTTGACATGGCTCAGTAAAAACACCAGCTGTGTGTTGAGTGATATAACAGCCTTTCAGATGCACTGTTGTCATTTTCCATATTTATTGTCTCTGAACAGTGCCTCAGATTGATCTGACAAACAGAGGAGCGGAAGAGCCAATGTCTGGCATGGACCAGAGATGTGTGGAGCCACAAGAAGGGGGAAGGTTAAAAAAAAGCAAAAGCAAGCCGCTTCATCTGAAGGAAGGCCCCATAATGGATGGGAAGATAGAAGCAAAGCAGCGCAAGAGCAGACTGGTATGCCGTGAGTGTGGAAAGCGGTTTACTCGTCGGGAGACTTACAACCTTCATCGGCACTTTCACGCACACCAGGACGAGTTGGCTTCCTTGACCTGCAAAGAATGTGGCCTCACCTTCCGACACCGTAGCAGCCTAATTAAACACCGCAGTGAGCATAAGGAAAAGGATGTGGCGGTAGGCCTAGAGAGGAGACCCCACAGCAGGGAAGGGAGGCATTTGCAATGTGAATACTGCGCTGAAACATTCCTCACGCTGGGGAAAATGAGGTGCCATCGATGCCTGCAGGCCCCCGAGAAACCATACCGCTGTCCGCTGTGCCGCCGGGATTTCCAGTATAGGGTATCCATCAATGCCCACATGCAGACTCACTCTCTGGAAAATCCCTTCCGTTGCCTTGAGTGCAACAAGGGCTTCTCATGTGGCTATATGCTCCGTATCCACCAGCGCTCACATGCTGCCCTAAAGCCCTTTGAGTGCCCTGAATGCGGTATGGTATTCCGGCACCACTCCGTCATGGAGGACCACAGGCGCAGACACAAAGTGGACCGGCCCCGACAGTGTCGCATCTGTGGCAAGCGTTTCAGATGTGCTAGCCTGTTCCACCAGCACCAGTTCCTGCACACTGGGAAGAAACCATTTTGCTGTCCCATGTGCGGAAAGGCCTTTGCCTTCACTCAGAACTGGAGGGCACACTGGAGGCAGCACTGGAAGCACACGCACGATTGTCCTCGCTGTCCACTCACCTTCCCTGATTTGGCTGGCCTGCAGACACATATGATGAGCCATGACAGAGAGCAGAGGTCCAGAGTAGGACTCAGAACAAGTATCAACAGTACAAACAGCAGTAGTGCCTCGCAGCATTCCCTCGCCTGTCACCTCAGTCCTCTTAGTTTTTCAGAATCAGCCAGCCTGAAAACACATTTATTGACCCATGAGGCAAGGGAAGAACTTGGTGGGCAGAGCAACAACAACAACGAGGGCCAAGACCTTGCCCACAGCTGCCATCAATGTCCCCTCACCTTTCCCAGTCTGTCAAGCCTACAGATGCACTTGGTGAGTCATGGGACAGCGTCAAAACAGGGATTGGCTGTGTTGGAAAGGGTGAGCACAAACAATGGAGAGGATATGTCACTGCTGGGCTGGCCAGATCTGTTGAATCGAAAAATGCTGAAGTGCAATGAATGTGGCAAGACCTTCCGCCACAGATCGGTGCTGGAACTCCACATGCGCATCCATTCCAAGGATAAACCTTTCCAGTGCAGGGTGTGTGGCAAGGGTTTTAAGTTCAGCAGCTACCTGCAGCAGCATCTAATCATCCACACCGGGCAGAAGCCTTTTAAATGCCCTGATTGTGGCAAGGACTTTGCCTTCCTCCAGAACATGAAAACTCACCAGAGGCTGCATCAGCAGAAGCCGTACCGCTGCACTCAGTGCCGCAAGGGCTACAGTGAAGAGGCCGAGCTGCAGCGGCACATGCTCTCCCACACTGGCGACAAACCTCACAAGTGCCAGCTCTGTGACAAGAGCTTTGGGTTAGCGTATTTGCTGCGGGACCACTTGAACACCCACACTGGGGAGAGGCCCCATCGATGTACAGAATGCCACAAGTCTTTTCCCTGGTTAAGCAGCTTACTGGTGCATCAAAAGATCCATGCTCGCAAACGTCAAGGACTCAACCAGCCGCTCTCTATGTCCTTGGCACCCCAGAGAGGAAGAGGGAGGGGCAGAGGGACTAGGGGCAGAAGAGGGAGCAGGTGGGCTTCAGGCTGGCCCCGGTGGGCAGGAGGGGAGGGCACTGAAATGTCTGATCACCTAGCAACATATCCAGGTCGGCTACCTGTAGGACGGGAATGGCTAGAAAAAGCATCCCATCACCCTTCGCCAACAGTTTATGAACCCCAGTGGCGGCAGCAATGGCAGTCAGAAGTGGGAGGGAGGCCAGATGTCACCCAACAACCGCCATCAGGCTGGATCAGTTCACCTCCATCAAGCCAAGGCAATCAAGTTGCAGTTCAGTACAGTGAGACCCATTCCCATCAGCCAGATGGAGCTTCTGTATGGGGAATCCAGGCACCTCCAGTTCCATCACAGAAGCCAGTTCCGCTGGACCAACCTGGGGAGGAACTGAAGCAACAGAAAGGGTTGCAGCAGCAGCAGCAGCAACAGGCTTTGAGTTGGACTAGTCAACCACCATCTACCCCAGTCCAGTATGGGGAAGCTCATCCTCGATGCAGTGAAGGAACTGCTGTGTGGGAATTCAGCACTCCTCCAACAGTACCAGAGAATTCATCAGAAAAACCTGGGCAAAGCCAGCAACTCGTGGGCTGGTCAGTTACTTCCACTCCCACAGCTGTGAGCCAACCTGCAGCTCAGCATAAGGACACCCATAAGGTTAAAGACATGTCCACATGGAACTTACAGGCAAAGTCTGCTCAACTCCAAACTCTTAACTCGTCGGACAATTCAGAGGTTAGCCAAAAGCAGCAACAGCCTTTCAGCTGGGTCGGTACCTCAATGTCAGCATCAGGGAGCAAAACTACAGCATGTTATCAGGATTGTCAGCCTCATTGTGGGGATGGCACTGCAACCTGGGGGCTCCAAACATTACCAGTTGTGTCCTGTGCCCAAAGTCTACCGGAAAAATCTGCCAACAAAGGGCAGCAGCAGCATCTAGTAGCAAAAGACTACCAAATTACTCCTAAGCCAGCCACCCCCTTCCCCTCTGCCCCCCCTCAGATTGCCTTCCCCCTCCAGTCTTGTTATTCGGATGCATTCAGCTCATGCATGCACCCTCAAAATAGCTACCTCACCCAAAAGACTACGCTTTCTGAGAAGCATGCAGGTCCCCGGACTTTACCTGCAGTGCAGCAATCTGAACTCTGTGATCCTCATGGAATCCACCCTCCCACCTCTTCATTTTCCCCAAACCGCCTTCTCCAGTGCATGATCTGTGGACGTACTTTACCGCGAGAATTAGACTTGCACATGCACTATATGCATCATGCACAGGGAGAGATTTGACAGCACATACAGAGAACACCTAAGCTCTACTGAATGCTACATAAGCTGGGTTGCCACATAGGCTGCACTTGCCAGTAATTTGTTAAAGGCATTTTTTAATCTAAAAAGTAATTTACAGGTATTTAAAAAAACTACAAATATATCAGTCATGTCCAGTGTATGTTTAACGTTTTATTGCTGAATAATAGCTGTGTCTTAATCTGATACAGAGATTATTAAATGACTACCTGGGAAAGAAGCTGTCTGATAGACTAAACTCTTTCAGAATCTCATACAGTACATGCTGAACTTTTGGCACACAATGCTTTTTGATATGGTGGTATATGAATGGTTTCAGTTATGGACATACAAGTAGAAATTGAAATCCACTTGTATAATTCAGTGTTGATTTATGATAAATGCATAACATAAAAGCTTATCTGTTTTACATTCTCAAATTTAGCTGAAAGTCCTTTCTGTTAGTTGTGTTTTATAAAGTTTCTCAAAACAGTCCTTAGGAACCTCCATGTTTTTGCTGTCTCCCAATTCCCTGGGGGTTGGAAGGAAGCAAAAATGTAGACCATCTGGGGGTTCCCAAGGGCTGGTTTGGGATACACTGTTATGAAGTGTTTGACACCACAGGTATTAGTGTTTTCCTTAATACCATTTTTGGATGTCTTGATCTTTCTCTTGACGTTGTTGTTTTTGGTCTAATGATCTATTTAAAATTCTTTACTTTTATGTGAGCTATTGGGTTTTTTCCCTTAAAAAATGCATGGTAAACTTCATTTGAATTTATTTGTGGCAAAATGGTTGCAGGGAGAAAATTAAGGCTTTTTCCAACGAAACCCTCCCCGTTCCCACTCCGCCACAGAGTGCACTCCATTTTTGTAGCCTCACTCACAGCTGAATGGAGTTCCCTCCCTTATGGTGTATGGTATAAATACAACAGCGGGCTTTGACTTCACTAACACCTCAGCAGTGCCACAAGCTGTTCGACTCCATGCCACGCCACATTGATGAAGTCATTTGTGGTAAATGAGCCCAACCAACTATTGTCTGTATGAATTAACATATTTTTCAGAAGTTGGACATTTCTGTATTGTAAATCCTTTTTTTGATTGATCGTAGGTAATATCTTAATTTGAGTGGATTTCTGATTTTCAAGAACTCTCAGCTAATTATCAATAATAAAACAAAAAAAGCTTGAAATATTTCACTTCAGTTTAATGAATACAGCATATATAGTATATACATATAAGATTTTTCTCATGAGTTAAATTACCTTTTTCATGATATTCAAATTTTTTAGGATGCACCTGTGGATTATGTGGCTATATAATCATTTTTCATTCTGATGTTTATGAGCCATTTAGTTTTTCCCACAATCCCTGTAAATGTAACACTACAATCAATTGAACATGACTGTTTTCTAAACCAGAGAAAGGTATACTTGTATGTTTCTTAATGTCTAAATAACAGTATTAAATCTCTAATCTTATTTTGAGCCATTTAGGAGACACTTACATTTGTATAGAACACCTTGCATGCCAAACAACAGGCTCTACACATTGTAAGTCAGAATTGATGCCGACTTGGTGTTGGAGGGTCTCTATAGCTCACTTTCACTCCGCCCAAATTTGTTTGGAATGGCACTTGATGTAGCAGACCCTCCCCAAAAATGTGCAAACGGAGTGGAAGTGGGTTGGGAGAGGCTGTAGAAGATAGTTTGGTAAAGGATATCAGGAGGCAGATGTTATCAAGAGGCTTCAAAGTTGCAGACACTCAGTTTCATTGGTCCAATGAAGTGATGTCAATGTAGCCTAAGTTTTTCTTTTTTGTAGCCATTTCCTTCATGTTCATAAGGTTTTGGTTTTTCTTTTTTCCAAATTGTGAATTCAATTAGCATACAGTGTTAATAGTTTTATTGTTTGGTTTCAGTTAAAGTATGTTTGGCAAATATTCAGTCTATCAATGGTATTATCACAAGGAATTACTGGAATTTCCACAGATTCCGGTGCCTTCTTTGCTACATATTAGAGAAAATACTTCTGTGAAACATATGTATGTTGTATTTTTAGTTAAATTTCAGTTCTGGGAATTAGCACTTACATCATTACATGCAACTTGGCCTGATTGGTTAAGGTTAGGGGAGCCTTTTACTATTGGTTGGTTAGGGCCACTAAATTACCTGTGTTGGGTAGGAAGTGAAATAGTCACCAGTTTTTCAATTAAGCTATGCCTAAGGCTCATGGCTATCAGATCTAATTTGGGCTCCCAATTTTACTCTTTGATGGGCACTTATAAAGTGTCCATTTAAAATGCTCTTTACCATCATTTATGTCATTTTTACACTTTTTAAAGACGATAAAGTGTATCAGTTGACTATTTTTTGAGATGGCTTTTTTGCATTTAGATTTAAATTACATATCAAAATGTACCTCTAAGAAGAAATATTTTGTGTAATGTATAATGTAAACCCCGTTTTTGATGTTGAACATCAGTTCCCTCCAGAGAAAATTTTAATTTGGTTTTCAAGATAACATAAAACAAAATTTTAAACACAACACATTTAAAGTCTGCATTTTAAATATCTGCAGAACTTTGCAATTACACACATTTTAAATTGAAATATGACATGAGTATTTTTGTAGTTTTAATTAATTTGGTCATAATCCTTGAATGTCCTTCACATCTTATGAATGCAATGAAATGCAATTTTATGGATTCTTTGAAATGTGTTTCTTTGATAACATTTTATAGCGATTTATATGGTTTTCTAGTATCATGAAATGCACAGTTTAAACAGTTCAGTCAAAGTTTTGCTACCGTTTAGGTTTTGTGTTATGTATCTTTATTTTAGTCATTCTGAAATGGCTGGAGATTCAGTAGGCCAAGTGTGGAGGGCTAGGTTAGGGTGCATTTTCTCTGTGTATATATAGGATACCTGCTACGATGGTATACGCATGATATAGATGTGAACTGGATGGGTGCCTTTCCTTACTTATGCTTTGTATGTGTGAGAGCCCTGTAATGAGAGAACTCTCCATTCAGTCTCCATTAATTCTGTTCAACATTCCATTTATTTCTTACCCATCGTCTTATGGGTGAGCAGTATGGAAATAAACACAAAGATCATCTCAGTATTCAGAATCAGAAAAAAAACTTTATTGATCGCATGAAGAAATTGCCTATGCTACTGTACAACTGCACAGACAGTCAGACACCATTAGTAACGACGAACACTCTCAAGCAGTAAGGCAAGTAGTATGACAAAACAGAAGATAAAAGAGAATTAAATAAAATCTTAAATATAAGAAAACAGAACAGGAATCAAAGTACAGTATACCTCTGAAGATAACACCTAGTTAATCACCTAGTTTAACGTGGTGTTAATTTTGCACATGCTGTAGTACTGCATAAGCGAGACGGTAGAAGTTACTACACGAATTACCAGCAGTAGGCCAGTTATTGTGCAAACTTAGAAGTATATAGGAACATAGGAACATACCAAAAGACATTTTAATGAAGGAGGCTGAATAATTGTTTTAATTTGTGGATAAGTGACATTTGGAGGATTCTGTTGGTGGTGGGAAGGAAGGATTTCCTGTGGCGCACCTCAATGGAGTCAGCCTGCAGCTGAAGATGCTCCTCTGTCCAACCACAACCCCATGAAGTGGGTGATCATAATTTTCAATAATAGATTAAAGTTTGGCCAAAATTCTTTGGTCAGCCAGTTACCAACCCTAGAGCCAGTTTGTTAAGCCTCTTTGTGTCTGCCATCTTCATACTGCTCTCCTGGCATGTCACAGCATAGAAGATGGCACTGGCCACTACAGTCTCAGAACATCTGCATCATGGTGTTGCAGACCTCAAAGGATCTGAGTCTGCGTAACAAGCCTACTCTGATCCTTCTTATACAGTATGCTGTATATGAGTTCTTTGACCAGTCTAGCTTGCTGTCAATGTGCACCAATAGGTACTTGTCCTATGAATTCTCCACTTCCTCTACCCTAATTGACAGGTGTTAATTAGGGATTGTGGTCATTTCAGATCCACCACCAACTCTTTTACTAGTTTTACTGATACTGATTCAGCTCATACCGACTGACAAAACTGTCCATCACCTTCCTGTATTCCGCATCATCTCCCTTCCCGATAAATACCACGACTGCAGAGTCGTCCAAGAATTTCTGCAGGTGGCAGCTCTCAGTGTTGTAGCTAAAGTCTGTGGTATACAGTGTGAACAGAAACGGTGATATGACAGTCCCTTGTGGAGCCCCAGTGCTACACAGCACCGTGTCAGACACACAGCCCTGTAGCCACATATACTGAGGCCTTCTAGTCAGATAGTCCAGTATCCAAGAAACTAAGGAATAATCTACAGTTTACTCCCCAGCTGGGCAGGTTGGATGGTGTTAAAAGTGCTACAGAATGGGGTAGGAGTGGGTTTGGCTTTTAAGGTGGGTGGGGTGGGTTTGATTCGACACCACCGTTAACTTATGACAAGAGGTGGTTGGGGAAGGAGCAGTGAGCAGGGGAGGCGAGGCTGATGGTAGGACCCGAGGGAGCATTTTTAGCCATGGAGGTACGGCTACTGGGCAGGTTGGGATGAGGCCAGATGATAAACCTGTTTAAAAACTGGTTACATTTATTGGCCCTCTCCCTATAACCCTCAACCCCTCCCCAGCCTCAATTCAGCTATTAATTGCAATGCTAGTGTGACTTAAAGCACATTGCACTAAATAAGATCTCAAACAATATCCATGTGTGCACAGGTGTTAAAATGTGCGCATTTTTGTATTTACTGATTTTTATTGACATTTTTTGCAGTTATGCACATCTGAAGTAGCTGTAGTACATTATTAATGTCACTTATGTTCTGGTACATCCTTCTTAATCTTCCTAAGGCATTACCAGCCCCACAAAAAAAAACAAATTATCAGATGAAATCTGCTGCCTGCAGTCTCTAGCAGAACTTATCATTAACCTACAAACTTCTGCTCTGGTAAGACACCTGCCTGGTACTTTTCTTCCAGAAAAATTGTGGAATTGCTGTTAAGTTGATGCTTCACCACACTACCAGGATAAACTCTACTGATGAAATCGACTATATGTAACCAGAACGCCTTTTACATTTTATTTTGTCTTAATCGCTTGACTGCTTTTTAAACTATAGATTGGTTTGATTGGTTAGTTTGACCCTTACAAAAACATGTGCTGCAAAACCTTTTATGCAATTTAAAACCCTAAAAGTCTCCCTTATGTTATACCTAACTCGACTATAAAAATTGAACTCCTTGCTGGAGTCTTGGTGGTCACCACTAAGGCCTTAGAGATTTCTCAGTTGTTCAGTCAAGTTTTTTCATGTTTGCAATTACATTTCTTTTCATAACTGAGTAGACTTACCCATCATTACCATCCATCCGTCTATGCATCCATCCATTATTTCCTGTAACCACTTGTCCTATTCAGGGTCAGCAGCATATTGCAGAGGCAAAGCAGGGAACAATTAACCCAAGATGGGGCTCCAAGCCACCGCAGGACATTCTGCATAATTATCAATCAGGGAAAAAATTATTTCAAACCAGAGACTGGTCCTAGTAAATAGTTAAAAAAAAAATTTGCACAATTAAACAGCTTAATAATAAATTCGTGTTAGCAGCTTTGAATCAATATGCATAACTGTATATGTATAATGTAACTGTAACGTGTATGATTAGCTTAATTCACTTTGTATTTTTATGTTTTAAGTAATTGCTTTAGAAGTATATGCTTATTCTTAAGAACATAAGAACTATACAATTGAGAGGAGGCCATTCGGCCCATCAAGCTCGCTTGGGGAGAACTTAACTAATAGGTTAACTATTAGTTAAGTTCTC
>JAABNX020000151.1:2922468-2942676 GCA_015163995.2 Mormyrus lacerda
GTGAATACCCGTGCAAAACTATCATTGAACTCATTTACTATATCAATGTCGTTTTCAATTATAAGACCCTTACTATCTTGTCTAAATACGTGCAATATACATGAATAAAAGAAGAACATTCTATTCTAACTGAACTGCTCCTGTAATTGTTTTAATATTATATGTTTGTGTAATATAAAATCCATAACAGACACGCAAATATAAATGTAGTACGAATAACGACCAAGCCACGAAGTTTCAACTTCGGGATGTATCTTACGTCTTAATATCAACATGAGAAACGTATTACAGTACTTCTCACAAGGTAATAATGACAGTGTTGAAATCAAGAATCACAGACGCCATTTTGAAAAGAAGTCGGTGACCCTATTCAGTAATTAATCTGTATCGATTTTGAAAATAAATCTCCGATATTATCAATTGGAAATTGAATACATATGCACTAAACTTAATAGCGAAAACTACATTAAGTAAGCGAGAAAATTAATCGTGTAAGCAGTTGTTTATTGAGGATTAAAATCTATAATAATCTAGATAAAACCGCGATGCACGTGTTCAAATAGCTTGAGTAGTTTAAAGCAATGGCGATCTTGTTCAATAAATTTGGGGGGGGGGCAATGAATTAATCCAAAGATTATTACAAAGAAAAGGTTTATACGAACAAATTTTATTTTGTGACGTCACAACGTTATCGAAATCTTATATGATACTGGCTACCTTTCTGTACAAATATAATTACGAATTCATTGATAATTTTACTAAATAAACATCCATGTCAAAGTAGGCCTATTTTATACAAAAGTAATTCTATTCAGGATACAAGACGATATACTGCTATAGCTTAATCTAAATATTCATTGTGTAATATTAGGGTAAATGATACTGAAAGGTGTCTGAGCTCTTCAGACTTTAATCTTTATAATTCGGGGAAGCAATATGCAAAAATTCGGGGAAATTTAATCCCAAACTGGGGTTATGTTTCATTGGACAGAATGATGAAAAAATATTAAACATCTAAATATTCGTTTTTATGATAATACGATTTTAGTTTCACAAAGATAAACTTGTTATTTCACAAAGATAAACCTGTTAGTAAATTGTATGACCTCGTTAAATTTATGCTAAATTTATTTAATAACATTACCGTATCATCGTAATATATTTGCATAATATGTAAAACTATATTTTAAAATAAAAGTTTAAGAAATATTTGAAATAGTTTTTGTCAGAGTTTTCAAATTACTGACGGCTACTTTCAGCAAATTTGATAACCTCATATCAAAATCCTCACGGCAACTTCGTTCCACCCCAGGTAACGGAAGTTGTCGAGGGTGTTTGCGCCACTTCCTGGCTCTGACCATTCGCACATTTGCTCGGTTAGACACTTCTGTGTTTGCGAATCGGACGCGGTTCCTGCCACCTCCAGAAAGTGAACCACCATGGCTGCTGTTTATACAGTAAATGGAGGCCGTTTGCAGCCTGACGATGAGGAATTGCCTTCAGAAGATCGGTCCGTAAGCGTTACATCTGTTGTTTTGCCCTTGCCAGACAGCACTAAAACAATTAAAGTGGAAGACGCGAGTGGGCACGAAGACCCTATTCCCACCGACTCATTATTGTCGGGAGACCATGCTGCAGCGATGCATGTTGCTCCACTGGTTACAATTAAAGAGGAGCGTATCGAGGACGAAGAGTATTTCCAGGTAAAGTTAGGTGATATTGGGGGCAATTCGGACGACAAGACCGAAAACATGGACGGATCAGACAAGGACAGCGTTAATGGTACGTTATTCCTCCACTCATTAAAACAAGGTAGTCCAAATCCTAGCTATCTCGGTGTAATGAAAACACATTTGATGTAATGCATTTCCGAAGGTTATTACTGAAAGGCGTAGTTATAGCTTAATTGCTAAACCAGGGTGTGTTTTCTCGGGGTCAACGTTTGGTTATGATGTGATGAAGCTAGGTAACTAGGTCGCGAGTTAGCGTTAGTTTTTGCAAGCTAAGCAGCGAGCTGCCTTTTAGGTTCGGTTACAGCACAAAACGTAAATATTCCTACTACAGTCTAAAGGGCTGGGTGCTTTTTACGATTTATCTAACTGATTTATACAACTGTTTTATTGTAGCAAGTACCGTTGTTTCTAAAAAAATAACTTTGGTTAACTACATAAATGTTACGGTTCAGTTGTTTTCCGTATTAATTTTTCTATTGTGGCATTTTATCGCGAGAACAGAAAAGGGCGCTCGCCCGACGGTCAGCACTGGTGACGTCACTTGGTGACGTGAAATCAGCATTGGCTGACCGATTCTGAACGAAGTGATATCTCCTGAACGGTCTACCCATAATCATGAAACGTTTTCTCCTGTTTGTACTGTGGATTTTATTTCAATATCCGTAATTACGACTGATTCTGTAGTATTTCCCTGGCTCACTTCACTACTAATTTATATAGTTGTGGAGATTATTGTCACGCATCTGGTATGCCACTCACTTTCAGACTTTCTCAGTCATGCAAGAAATCTTATGGCAAGTCTATTTTACTACATTATAAACCTAAAATTAGCTACATCAAAAGCATTGATGTAGTTTGCAAATCCTATAAACTATCTACAAGATAATAAAAGCGTTACATACATGTAAATGTGCATACAGACGTGTCTTGAATTGAAAATCTCACTCCAACCAGCTGAACAAAGCTTGGCAGCCCTGCCTGGTCAGATTTAAGGGCCTTGCTCAGGGCACCAGTGTGAAATCCCTGCCAAGTCTGTACTGTGACCTGATCACAGATAGAGCATCCTAACCCACTGAGCCACATGAGTATGCTTTAGTGCAGTACCAGTGTACAGTGTACTAACACAATCTTTATTTGTATTAAGATTGCAAGCAATTTTATGGAAATCTAAAAATGGCATTTGTGTGTTTAATAATAAAGGTATGTTTTAATTATAAGAATTTTAATGTATAGTTCAGTGAATCTCATTATTAAACTAATGAATTATGACAAGTATGCTGCGGGTGTGCATATCAATAGACATTGCTTTTTGTTTGGTTTACAACTTTTAATTAGTATTTTAATTGTTTTAATAATAATTTATAAAAATCATTTTTCCCCACTGTACTGAAATTGTGCTGCACTGCGAAATCAAAACTGAGGTTGGTACCAAACCATGAATTTTGTATAGTTGCACGCCTAAAACATGCATATTTGAAACACATGTAGGAAATCAAACTGTGTTTGAATTGGATGCTTGTACATTAGACCTGTGATTTCAGAGATGTTCCTAAGGTAATAAAAGGAGGACTTAAGGCACTTTCCACTGCCACCAAGAACCAAGCTGTACCTGAGCCATACCTCCAACAGACAGTAAAGTATGCAAGTAGTAACCACGCTGACATGGCCTTGCTTACTAGCAGAGCCGAAAATGTGACCAAAACAAGCTGGTTGCATCACTGCCATTTGATTGGTAGAAATGCAACAAGATACCAGTGACCTGCATTGAAATGCACAGATTATGTATATGGCATATACTATGTACTTGTTAGTAGTAGTGTCGTACATCCCAATGTATTGATGCATTCCTGATCACTCGGAGCTTGAACATTCAGAACTTTCCACCTATTCAAAAATTAATATTGAGCGGCTAAACAGAATGGATTCATAATGCAAATTTACACAAATGAATGCTATTGTTTGATGTTAACAACACGGTAATTCTCACAGATGTGCTAGGAAATTAACATCATGACGTACAATATGTGTACACTAAATAAGCGCCTCTTCAGTTTTATATAACTGTTGCTCTCTGAACCTAGCAATGCGTTTACCAAGCCGACACTTCTGCAGTCACAAGTTTTCTTGATTACAAAATAAAAATAAATTATTTCAGGAAAACAAAAGTTGTAGACATGCAAGCAGCATTTATAAAGAGAGAGGAAAGCAGATTCACCTAGAAATATCGTGACTAATGTTATTGAATCAGCACTTTATTTTATTTAATGCATTACCACTGAAGATCTTAAATCCCCCCCATGATACTTAAGGGGGGAAATTTTCCCCCGTTGTGAGAAATGAATTTCAAGTCCTAAATTCATGTCCTCCATGGAATTCCATAGCAAAGAGGTTTAGAGAATAATGACTTAACAGCGGCAGTAGAACTGTATTTCACACTGTTATGGTTACGCTACAATTAATCCATGGTTCACATGGGTGCTGAACCATGGGTAAATTGTTTCAGATCATAGATCAACTATGATTTGTTACCTGTGAAGAGGTTTTATTACTGCGGTGTTTTTTTCTTCTTATAAATAGATCATTGCACTTTTTTTTGAACCCCGTTTTTCGGCCCAACTACATTACTTGATAGCTTGGTCACATGATTGATTATCAAAATAATTTCCTTGCCCTTATATGGTGCCAGCGAAACTTTGGACATTCCAGGCTGCCTACAGAGGATAGCAATAATGTCACATTACATGACCTGACCACACCTAGATGGTTTTGGAGGAATTTGACCAGAGACTAAAGGAAAAGCAGCCACTGAGTGTTCAACGTATGTGGGAGCTCCTTCAGGACGGCTGGAAAAGCATCCCAGGAGGCCACCTCATGAAGCTGACATAGAAGAGACAGGAGGGTCAGCCAGTCATTGGAGAAATTAGGGCTAAGGCCTTTGCTCAAGGGCCCAGTGGTGGGATCATCCAGCCGATCCAGGGATTTGGACAGGGGCCTTCTCAGTCCCAACCCACACAGCTGCCTTCCACCCTAACAGATTACATTTTTTTAAAAAACTTTTTTGGTCAATGTGTCTTACATTATTTTATAGTTTTGATGTTTTTATACTTATTCTGAAATGTAGAGAATATGAATTCTCAGAATTCTGGGAATTTTCAAACATTCCATGGAAATAAATGGGAATCAAGGAGAGTTAACTGGAATGCACTGGAAATTAGTTGCAGGTTATTCTATAACAGGGAACGTAAATGTAGTTGGGGGGGGGGGGGGAAGAAACATCTTGCAGCATAATCTTGGTTAAACAGATTTAATGCAAATTCAGCTGAATTTCTACACTGTACTGTACATTCCTCCATCACATGCTCAGATAATTTTTAGAATCCTGCACACTATGGCAGGACTCTTGAAGCCGCACTACTGCATTTGAGCCCAATACTACATCCAGTCAAGTTTTGATAATACTGGGTTAAATATATTTGATCTGTGGTATTAGTTTAACTAACTGTTTAGTTTAACTGTGGTTATAAGTTTAACTAGCAAATACTGAATAAAAATGTGTTTATATGGTAGCTGGCTAGCTGGTAAATCAGATATACTACATGTAAACTAGCTAACACCATTTCATCCACAATTTAACCTTTCGATCCAATTGCTGAACATTGTGAATAACTTCGCATAAAAACACCAAAATAAGCATTGGCATCAAAACGCACTGCTTATAAGTCATAATCGATGTTGTATTATTCATACAGTCATTTGCTTTCTTTGCCATATTTTGCTGAAATGGTCCAACTCAGCTCATTTATTATACACAAAACACCTATTATAGCCTATAAATAACAAAACGAAGCATTCTGTTCATTTACATGATATTCTTGCAGTATTTATTCACAAAAGTTTACATATGCCTGTCTGATGTTCACCTGAATATTTCCAAAATTCCCTATCTTAACTTCCCATGCAAAGTTTCTGGAAAATTACTGGAAATTTTCCACCTCTTTGCAACCCTTGGTGTGTACATTATATGAAGCAGGATTGAATGTCATTAGTGTACTCTATTAACAGCAATAACAGTGAACCTTCCCTCAACACACACAGTGCAATATCCCCATGGATTAAACTAAAAATCTTAATTCACAATATAACTTGTTTTATATGTGGTTTGTTATATGTAGCATTTATTAAATGTTGTACTGATGGTCAGAATAGCCAGGAAATCCTGATTTATTACCAGAATATGCACTAGTATTTCAATCTTTTTTGTTTCAGGATTTTTTTTCTGGATTAGTATATAGCAGGGTCATATTGATTTAAATTCTATTTGAATGTTAAGGGGGATGCTCCCAGGAACTCATGCCTGGTGTCTGCTTATCAAACTGGCATAAATAGGATTTTTTTTCCATCGTACAGAAAGTATGGTGCCTGAATCTGTTGGTTTTCCACTGGCATAAAAACTGGTACCATTGTTGTGCTCTAAACTGCACCCCTGATGTAATCGCTACAGTTAAAAGGGAAAATTTGATGACTTCTGATTACTTTTGGTGCTTGGTGTGATGTCATACCATTTCCAGCTGTGATGGTTTGACTCACCATGCTAATCACCATATTACAAGTATGAAAAGAAGATGGAATAGGAAAAATATTGAAGCAGAATGACTTTTACAAAGTGTCAATGTGGTAGGTAAACTTTATTAATCTCTGGAGGGCGATTAAGTTGTCATACCAGCCAGGTACATTTAAAGGTACATTATTTGAGTAAATAAATCGCTTCTTGTGACTGAAGGCGACTGCATTTGCACAAATAAGCATTATTGTATAGGAAAGCATTACTGTTGCGTTTGAATGTAAATGTAGTTACTGTCACATTTGCAACATTTTACAGGAGATTATCAATCTTAATTTAAAGTTTGATTGTAACATACCATAATAAGTAACACGAGGTTTTCTTAGTTTGCTTAAGGCAAGAAAAATTAAGTTACAGTGAGCAGTTTATTCTGCCATGCAGGGGAAGAGAAGCGACTTTACCTTTTAAAAGGAGTTATTTCGTCAGGGAAGGCAATCCATGGCTGTGGACCAGTTTAGAGCAGAACACCAGCGCCGAATGACATCAGAGTTCGCTGAAATATTTTTACTCTCTTACTCTATCGGGGGGAAAAACAATTCGGCATGCGCTGCAATTTTAATTATTCCTTTTATATATTCTTCTATCTTTATAAATCAGTTTAAAGTTTTACCTTTGCTGCATTTGCTTGAGAGCTGCATATGTTCTCAATCATAATCCTTCCTCCTCATCATATAAGTCACTTGAAGAATGTTTTGAGAGAAATGTACGAACTCCTTTTTTGTACCCCAATATTTATTGCAACAAAATCACATTACTATATTTATAACAAAATCACAATATGTGTGTATAAGTATATTCAATAAAATACTTTTTAATTTCTTGTCATGCCATCCAGATCTTTTTGTTGTATATGTTCTTATGACCAAATTGTTTTTTATTATTATTATTATTATTTATTTATTAAGTCATTTATCATTATTTTCTGGCACCATTTGTATTGTGTTTCAGCGGCAGTTGCTTAACCAACTGACAAAGAAAGCGTTTCACGTTCCTCCCCCAAAGTGCCAACGAAGTACCCCAGCTGGTTTGGCACTTTCAATACTGGAACTTTTGGTCCTGGTACTAGACCGGAAGTCAGTGGAAAAGCGAAAGTATCAAAAGTACCATACTTGGTGCAGTGAAAATGCGGCCTATACGTCCATGTAGTACCGAAAGCTGGCATCCGTGCAAATTTTTTAGCTGTCATCTAAAGTCCTGGTGATTTTTGTGCATGCATGTTTAGTGGAATTGAACAACCTCAGCAGTATTGAATTGAATTATTTGGGCAGGGACGAGCTCCATTAGTACAGAGGCATAGTTCCTGGGATTGTCTTAAATATACCCTGCCCAATTTTACAATCATTAGCAGATGTAACATTCAAATGAGCAAATTGGGTTGAATACCATGTAGTGTTATATTTTAAATTATAAGTTTTGCTACTTGCGTGCTTAGGCACACGCGTGTTTTGGCTGTCTGTTTTCCCGGACTTGTATAATGCTATTTTTCTGTTTCATTGATACATGTAAACAAAATGTTGTCGCTTGGAAATGCCTGTACTGTGTACATGGTGTAAGCCTGTTCAAATGACATTAGTGCTTTGTACTTCTGTGCTGCATGAAATAAAATGTATGTTTCCCATGTTAAATGATGTAATGTTGAATGTTTTAAAGGATGTTGGTTCTGACAATAAAACAAATTGTTGTCTGCTTTTTTTCTTCCTTTTTGAGAACAGGAGCCCCCCTGACCTCCCATTTTCCCCTTTCTATTTTTAGGGGATTGGCTTTTCCGCTGTGTGGATTGTGGTGAAGCCTTTGAGCAGAGGGAGGCCTACCAGGAGCACCAACATGAACACATCCATGATGGTCCCATAGTCTGCCTAGATTCAGACTCACAGTGGCATGACCTTCTTGTTTCCGAGGATGGAGGTCGCCGAACACTCTGCTGTGCTCTTTGTGGTCGTAAATTCTCAAATTCTAGAGGTTTTTTCGCCCATCAACTCAAGCACCGGACTCAACCCCTCAAGCAGGAGCCTGTGACCGAAGTTGGCGTACCAGTGAATAAGCCTCGCATTTTTGAGTGTGAAGACTGTGGTAAAACGTTTTCCACTGTGGGCCTCTACCTCAACCATCAACGTTCACATAAGCAAGCATCAAAGTCTGTTTTTCACCAGTTGGCCCATCTGAAGAAAAAGTCCTTCCAGTGCCCTACCTGTGGCCGGTGTTACTCACGGGCCTCAGCTCTTGATGCTCACCGTCGTTGTCATGAGGTCAAACTGATCAAATCTCGCAGCTCAGGAACAGAGAAGCTTTCAGTTGCACTGGAAGGTGGAGAAGAAAATGGAGATGACGCTGGGGATGACAAAAAATCAAGACCTGTTTGTAAGTGTCCTGAATGTGGAAAGACATTCCGGTCTTTATCTGGCTTGAACATCCACCAACGCTCTTGCTGCAATTCCAAATGTCCTGAAGAAAAGCCTAAAGAGGAATTTAACTGTCCTGATTGTGATAAGTGTTTCTTGAGTAATGCTTCTTTAGTGTGCCATCAACGTTGGCATGTTCGGCGGGCTAAAATAAGCAGCACTGGCCAGTCTCTTTCATGTGAGGAATGTGGAAAGGTCTTCTCTTCACTTACCTTCTATGAGAAGCATCAGAGACTTGTACACAGTGAAGAAACTCCAGCTAAGTCATTTCTACATCAAGTCTGCCAGCTACAGAAGAAGGCCTTTGAATGTCAAGATTGTGGCCGTCGTTTCTCACGTGCTTCAGCACTTCAGTCCCATCAATTATGTCATACTGATGTTTTTGGAGATGTAATTGACAAGGTGTACCAGAAACCAGTTGCCACTCCAACTTCTCTGACACCACCTCAAAAACTATACTTGTGTGATAAAGAAAAGCCAGAAAACTTTGCAATAGGAACCTTGGTATATTCCCAGGGAGCTCCTCAGTCATCAGAGATGGATGACCTAACTTGTAAGGATACTAAAAGGGATGAGGTGGAGGATAACAACAGGATTTCCAAAGCTGGAATTATTGGAATAACTGAAGCTGATGACTTGAAAGAAAAAAATGATCACCTTTTGGTTACAGAACCAGCATTTGATTGTGAATCAAACAAGGAAGTCCATGAGGATTTCAGTGCTCCTATAAGCAATACAAAAAAGTCAGAAAGTCCATTAAAATCAAAGACAGAGGTTGATGTTGAGCTTGAATTTGAATCTGTAGAAAATGAAGAAATTGCAGATAGTCATTGTAAAATAAAGAATTTTGAGTGTCCTGAATGTGGTCGCAAATTTGCTAGTGCCAATGCTATACGCTGTCACAGAATGTGGCACAAGGGTCCTATGGGACGGGCTGCAGGTCATAAAAGCTGGACTCACAAAATCCCAAGCCAGACTTGCCTGAAAAAGCTTTTCAAATGCAATGATTGTGGGAAGGAAAGCCACTCACTTGCCTCACATCGCCATCACCTGCAACAACATGGAGATCCGAAACCTTACAAGTCGCTTTTGTTCCAGCTTGCTGGGTTACAGAAGAACTCCTTTGAGTGTGAGGAATGTGGAATGCGTTTTTCTCGAGCTTCTGCTTTGCAGTCCCACCAGCAACACCATGCAAAGCCTAAAAGAACCCATAAGTGTCCACATTGTGACAAGGCCTACTCTAGTCATGGTGGATTGTATAATCATCGCAAAACATGTCATGGTGAATGGTCTAATGAGAGTGCTTCCACTGACCTCAAAAAAGATGTTTTCAATCCAAGGAAGACTCTTCTTGGCCCTAAGGTGTACCACTGTGAACAATGTGGAAAGGGTTTTTGGTCACTGGGGGCATTTTCTCAGCATAAGCAGTGTCAATGTGTTGAGGTCAAGGAGAAAAATGACTTGCCTGAGCCTCTAACTTCTATTAGTAACCATCCACGTGCAGAAGATAAATGTGCAGTTTGCCCTGTTTGTGGAAAGAAGTTTCGTCACAAGGGTTACCTGAAGTCTCACATGAAAATGCACTGTACCACTCCACAAAAAAAACATAAATGTGAGATATGTGGTAAGTCTTACCATATGCTTGCCTGTTTCCTTAAGCACCAGATAGTGCATGACTCTCAAAAAAATCCACCCCCAGTCAAGTCTTTTCAGTATCAAGTGGAGCAGGTGAAAAAGAATATGTATAGCTGCCCTGATTGTGGCAAACGGTTCTCCAGAGCCATGGCACTTCAATTCCACATGAGAAGCCATGGCTATGAAACTGGATATCCTTTTTCTTGGTCAAAATCTGTTGCCAAGCTGAAGATGTTTCAGTGTCCAAGTTGTTCTGACCGTTTCTCGGATGAAGAAGTTCTGAAAGATCACTTGAACCAGAAACATGCTGAGAACCAGAATGAGGTCAATGACAGTAGGGACCGTAACCCGGAACGCGAAGAAACGGTGGGCACTACTGAATCAACCCAAAAAGGGAACGATTTGCAGAGCAAGTCAGAGAATTCAGCAAAAGAGGTATCTCCAGTCAAGGCTAATTCTGGAAAATATGAATGCAGTGAGTGTGGAAGAGGATTCTCAGTTGTTGGAGCTCTAAATTTTCATAAGAGAATTCATCTCAAGCAACACACAGCTTCAGATAATTTCGGAACTCCAGCTGGTCTTGAGGAACCCCAAAGTGTAGAGGCCAGTGATAAAGATCTCTACATTTGTCCAGAATGTGGAAGGAGCTTCAATACCAATTCTGCCCTGGGGACACACAGGCGATGGCATGTCGACAGGAACTTTGCTGTGACTTTGTCAACAGCTGATGTAGCTTGTTCAGACAAGAACAACAGTGTGGCTGATGGACCATTTCACTGCAGCCATTGTGGCAAAGGATTCTCATACTTCTGTGTTCTTAGACGCCACCAAATGAATTACTGTGGATATGAAGGCCAGACTCAGACAGAAGCTCCAACTGATCTTGATCAGGGGCTTGATAATAAACCATCAACAAGTAGCAAATTAACCTGCCCAAAATGTGACTTGACCTTTAGTCGTTCTTCACTGTTAGCCTCTCACTATCAGACTCACCATGCCAAAAATTTCATGTGTAATCAATGCAATGTATGTTTCTTTTCAGCTGAGGCTCTGCAGAAACATGAGTCACAGTTCCATTATGGTACAGAGATCCCAGAGAAGTCTGTTGCTCCAACCCTTAAGAAACCCAAGTTTGTAGTGTCAAGAAAACGTTATGAATGCCTTGACTGTGGCAAGCGTTTCTTTAAGATAAGGGGTCTTCGGGCACATAGATGGCAGATGCATCACGGGAGCCGAAAGTCAGTGGGCTCCTTTAGAACATCGCTGAAACCCTTTCCTTGCACTGGGTGCGAAAAGCGGTATAGTTCTCAAGGTGCACTGTATAACCACAGGAAGATCTGTTTAGTGGCTAAAAGAAAACTGAAACAAAAGAAGGCTGTGATGATTGACCCAATATTGCCTCACTGCTTTTCTCAGCCATATGGAAAATGCCTTTTTAAGTGTCATAAGTGTGGCAAAGCCTTTCCCAGTGTAGATCGACTAGAGGCCCATAACAATGTCGCTAAGAGCCGGCCACACTGTTGTGCCCTCTGTTGCCGTGGTTACTGGACAGAAACCCAACTGCAGCAGCACTTGGCCTGGCATGATGAGGTGCGCCTCCGCTTGCCAGCTGAACTGCGGTATCGGCTCAGCACCTGTGCTCAAGCCGCCAGAGTCCTCTCCCTTTCTAACCAGAAACAGAATACAAATCTGCTTCCATCAAAACCACAGACATCCCCTGTTGATTCTCATTTGCTGGAAAACCACAAGTGCTTGCATTGTGGAGATGTTTTCCCAACAGCTGATGCCCTAAAACAACACCAGACTTCACACAATGATCTCTATCCTTGTTCTTTATGTCCACGGACCTTTAGTCAGATCCAGGAGCTTGTTGATCATCACCAGAAGTGTATGAGTGAGGACAGAATGCAAACTGCTGAAGAAAAAGAACCAGTGCCTAAGGATCCCCTTAGAGCAAGCAACGAGTTATCCTGCATTGAGTGTGGGATCACTTTTAGTCAGGAGGTGGAGCTCCATCAGCATTACATTGAACATGCTCGAGGAGAATACTAAATGATGTGTGGGAGTAGGGGATTCACAGAAAGTGGCGTTAAAACAGTATTGACCCTTCAAGCTGTACAAACTGAAGGGGGCCGGAACAATAGACAATAGAGCATTTTCTCCGATTTAAAATAATGATGACAGCCCCCCACACATTTTATTGGATCCCAGAACATAGTTGATTCTGTCTTGTCTCTAGTATTTTGCAGTTGGTGTACTTTTATTGTAGTACTTCAATAAAACATAGGTACCTTATTATGTTGGAAGGATTTTCTTTTGTTTTCTCAGGCTCTATTGCTCATCTCTTGTGTGTGAGCTTAGTTAAATGTTTACAAGTGCCCTCAAATGTAGCTGCAAATTGAAGAATGTGTTTTAACAATTAAATATTTAATATGAAATTGGTGCTCTAACTTCTTGGTGTTTGCTTTTGTTCACCTGGCGCTTTATCTTTAAATTGATAATCAGCTAAGCATACATGAGACAATAACCATGCCATATAATGTCATTTGGTTATGCAACTTTTAACAAAATCTTTGTATATTTGATTTTTTTCCTCCCTTTATTTTCCCCTCAATAACTTAAATTTGGGGCCGTCTGTGGAAGTACTCACACAGAGACCATTACCATGTATGTTTTGTGTAAATCAGAGAAACTTGAAATGTTTAGTAAATGTTATACCAAAGTTTATAGAATAGTTTACACCTTGTTCTTATGTTTTGTGTGTAGATGTTTATATGTAGTGATTAAATGTATTTAAATGTAACATTTCTTTTAACATTTCTGGTCATAACTCTTTGCCCAAATCAAACTGAAGCTAAAATCCCAGCCTGGTGGATTTCACTTGGATTTAACATCAAACACGTATGTAAATGTATTAGTTTTCTTGTTGTACTATATATTCATAGTTAAATACAGCTCACTAACGTAGTGTGATCTACTATATGGCTAACTTTTAGCCTGAATCCTCAAAATCATGTAGCACTTGTACAGAATGCTCTGGAAATGTTAGAGTTCTCTGAATGTTGATAATTGCATTTTCAGCAACAGAATCATTTAATGGGTGCTGAAATGCATATTGTAAAAAGGATCAGTGATATTGGCTGGAATGACTACAGTTTATTGTTCGATTGCCTGAAAATTTAAATTTGTTCTGATTTACCATTTTTCGGCAAGTCACTTAACCAATATGACCTACCATTGTTTGATTCAAAACATAAATGTCAAATGTTCGACTGTGTATAATTTTATTAAAATGTGCCTGACTTGAAGCTGACATTCAAAACGTCCTTGACTATGTATATTTACGGTTACATTTACAAAATGAACACTACACATAGCTGTGCAATGCCATAATTGCAATAGATAGTCTTGTACCACTTAATTTAAAAGTATACTCTTCTGACATGATTGGTCAGCAGGTATTGAGTGTATATGTTTACAAATTGTCTGTTGAAGACGCCCCAGATTTGATAATTTTAATTTCCACTCTTGTATGATTAGTATGTACATGTGGTGTTTCTGAGCTGAGTTAAAGGCAGGTAGATATATTTCATGAAGGTAAAAAAAACTTTAAATTGTTAGATATTTTTCTTTGATTTATAGTGAACGTACTTCATTGGGTTGTTTGCGGATGTCTAAATAAATATTCTGAATTAACATTATTCCACGTTGGTTTTCTTCCTTTTAATATTCAAGCATAATTGACCTGCCCTAGTTTTGCTCCCTGGCTGTTTTTTGTTCTGACGGAGTTGGTAAGGACACGTTTGCTTATTTGCGGTGACCTGAAACGTCTTAATGTTTTTTTTCCCCGCTCTGTTACTGTCTTCTAGTGGAGCTACCAAGCCTGAGGTGTCCAGATTGTGAGGAATCATTCAGTAATTGGGAAGCCTTCAACATCCATTTACGCCAACATGGACATAGTGAGGAAGTGAAAAAGCAGATGTTAGTTTTGAACAAGGAAAAGAAATACACTAAACTAGCAGAGAAAGGAAAGGAGGGCCTGAACATGAAATACCAAGAGGAGGAGGAGGTCTGTTTACCTGGCTCCTCAGAAGCAAAATCCTCAAAAGTCTTCAAGCTTCATTCTTCACTGTCTGTGCGCTCGAGGACTAAGAAGCCCTTCTATGGCAGCTCACCCAAAGTGTATGCATGTGGCACCTGTGGAAAGGTCTATTCTTACTTGGAGTCCTTCAGAAATCACCAAAAGATGCATCAGGATAATCCCGAAAAGCCAAGTAGTTTCAGCTGCTCTGAATGTGGTAAAATCTTTCATCGTGCATCAAGTTTGGCCTCTCACATGAAGGTGCACAGGACTCTTGATGACCCAGATAATTTCAATTGTGATCAGTGTAATAAGACCTTCAACTCTCAGCTCACCTGGATGTCACACCAAGAGACCCACAAACGGAAACCTTTTTGGTGTGTGTTATGTGCCAAGGGCTTTAAGGACTCTAAAGGACTTGACAGACATCAACTTGGCCATGACCTCAAGCGGCATAAATGTAACATTTGTTCAAAGACCTTCCGTGTGCCTGCAGAGCTCCGTTACCACTATAATACTCACACTGGCGCAAAGCCGTACAGTTGTGGCTTGTGCTGGAAAACCTTCTCGCAGCTTGGTAATCTAATTACCCATCGTAAAAAGCATGTTGGGGTCTATAAAGAAGGCAGTGAGACTCCCCTTGGGTTCCAAACCAAGCAGTTTGCTGGCAAAAGAAAGGTGACTGTCATGAAGAAGCTGATAGTTGTGGTTAAAGGAGAAGATGAGGAGGCCACAGGTGCAGAAGTGAGACTGCCAGACCGAGAAGTGCTGCATGAGGAATATGACAGTGAAACATCAGCCGACAGTGAGGAAGAATCTGGTGAAGATGGGAATGCTGACGAGCAAGAGGGGGATCTACAGTGTTATGAATGTGGCGCCCTCTTCAGGGAAGAGTCAGCATTGCACCAGCATTATATGAAACATGCCAGTGGAGAATTGTGAGTAGCATTAATGAGAAGATGTCTCTGTCTGTCTTGGCAGTAACAATTGCTTGGCAAAACAGGGGAACAGTATGAAACTGTAACTGATGAAAAATTCATTGTGCCACCAATTTACTTTTAACTATAAAATTTATAGGAACAAAAACACTAAAATGTAGCATTTTAGTCACATTTAAAATAGGTTTTCTTTTGTCTGATTGTTTGACAGAAAGCTCATTGTCGTTATAAAACCATTATGGACATGGCTTAAAACAAGTGAGCTGAGCAGACTTTCTTCAACATTGCTACAGGTTTCCTGTTTAATGATGATCTTTAAAACCATAACCCAATTTTAAAGAATAACCCTCCAGCACTCAATATTCATTTCAGCTTAGATGCCATAATCAAAATATTATACTGCACCTGTACTGTATGATGCAGTGTCATTTTTAAATCTACCTGCCATCTGTACTTATTTTTAAATGTTTTATTTTTTATCCAAGTCAGTTACTAACCAAATGTAATATTACTGGATTATTTTTCCCCCCACATACATAGGCTGGTTTGTGTGCTTTTAAATTGTACATTATTTCTCTAAAAATGTTTAGTGTGTTGGTTTTTTTTTTTGGTTTTTTTTGACTTGCATTGAATAATCTAGGGCGGGTGCTTCCAATTAAATTACACCATGGAGTCGTACGGGCAGTTTTCATAGTTGCTGGTTTTGAAAAGAAATAACCATTATGCTGCTTTTTAGACAGTGTCTATTTTGACTGAATAATGTAAGAAAAAGTGGATTGTTTTCTTTATTCTGATGAGCTGAGGCCCCTCCCCTTTTGGACTGTCTAGTACTGTTTGGAATTGTTGCAAATCTGAAATATGTAAAACATTCCAGGTAATTTGATCACTGTCATGTAGCATTATTTTAGTTGTCAGAAGGGAAGCACATTGAAGCGTAAATACCTGCCCAAAATGCCGATTCAGTGTAATTTCTTGTTCATTGCCATATTTCTTTCAAAAATGCACTGAAATTATCCATTGAATTGGAAATGAAAGTGAGGTGTCCATTCATCACCTCAGCAGGTACAAAATAGTAATATCTTGTGAACCTAATTGTTTAATTAAAAATAAAAGTATAAAATCAAAATAGGTTTTCAGGAAATACTTTTACCTTTTTGTCATTTATGTGGAATATTTTGATTAAATCCTCCAATCTTCCAATCATTTCCCTTGGTCACACTCATTGGGGGTGGGGTTGCTAGAATCCTAGGCAGCACAGGGATGAGAAGTGGGGAAACACCCAAGCTGGGGTGATGTGAAGACAATCCTTAATGTAAATCATTGGAATTTTGAATATCAATTACCATGCATTTGTTATGTGACAAGTTTACCTGAACTGTGTGATTATTTGGGATGCTTTATAGGATTCTGGCAATACAAATATGAATAAAATTACCTATAAATGGTTTGTCTTTTTTTAAACTTTGCATGGATTCATACTACAGGTGCTGTAGCACATACCCACTCTATGCACACATGCCTTTCTGTTGCTACCAATCTGCCATGTACATTTCTTTAAATTAAACGTCACGTGCCATTGAGAAAAGGAGTCAGTGTCCCTGAAGTGTCTGGGGGTCAATGGTGACATCGCACTATGAACTTGTGACCTTTCACAGACACAGTGTACTTTACACAGATAGAGACTTTCCCAAGATCCCCCCCCTTAAACATCAAATATTGCCCAAGGGTGGGACATGTGTGTCTCTATATGCAGTTTCTCGTATTTTGATGTTCTTCAGGGAATGGGATTTCTGGTTTTCTGGGAAGTCCTTCCATGTTTAATAATAATGCTGCTTTATCGATCTGTGGGGACATTCTCTTTGTTTATCCCATCTTGCTCTCCATGATGCATGTAGGTGACATCAGCCACCAGCCTTGGAATGCACCATTAGCCTGCTGAGCCGCATGCTACCCCCCGATTAAATTAGGCATGTTTTGATAAATAAAAGCATTATGCAAACAAATAGATTTTAAAAGAATTACTGGGATCTCTCATTTGTGTGTTGCTCCAGTCATGCCACACTTCTTCACGTCTTGTGCCATTTGGTGTAGTCCAAACGTGGTTTTGTTTGCTAGGCAGTAGTATGGTTAGTTACTCCAGTGCTGTGCTACATGAATGGTCATGGCAATAAGATTTTTGGATGCTGCGGGTGCCGACCTCCCTCTCAGCCATGGCAAGTGTTCCTTGCCTACAGTGACTGGGAGCACTGGTGTGGGGATCTCTGATCAGCCAATGGCGGGTGCTGTTTGCCACACGGCTTTGTTCCATGAGTATCTTAACATTGTGTCTCAGCCAACATTTTTCTCTACCTGCTTGCCTTCCTTCAGCCCTCCACACTTATACCAGACCCTGATTTTGATTCTTCCACCACTGTCAGTGACTTCATGCTCATTAAGGTTGCAAATCTTGCCTCCTTCATCCAGCTGCTGCTCCTCAGGCTGGACAGATATGCCTGGGGACCACGATCAATACAGCAGGTAAGATGGGAAAGGATCAGGGCAGATCAGAATTTGCTGTGTACTCATTTTATAGCCAACTCCATACCTATGCACAATGAAACATACAGGCAGTAATGGGCAATTACTCATTTGATTAACGCAGCATCTCTGAAGTCCCACTTACATCCAATAAGCCGTTAGAGATGAAGAACATGAGTTGAGCCATGGTCTATTAGCAGTGGTCTGTCCCCATGCTTTTCGGGGAATTGTGCAACAGCACTACAATGCCTGGATCTGCCCATTCTTACTGAGTGTGTCAGAATGCATATGAAGGCCTTATCGCAGACTGCATTTTCTGTACTGGTTTCCTTAAGGAATGGAAGGATTTCTGCCAGGTGTGTTTTTGCATTTCCCTTGTTTCTCCACGTGTAACTGAATTTTAAAATTGCTTTCCTTTTATCACTTCGAGCTGCAATTTAACTGTAGTTGTTCCAGAACATTGATGGTCCATGTGGCCACCTGGTTAATGAGCAGCATCTTCTGATTCCTCTCAGGTGGTATTCCGAGGTCACCTTCAGGTCATCATGTCATGGGGTCACAGCTGTGTATTCATTGGCTACCCCATGGTTTATACCAGAGTTTACTATTTTGTTCATTGGCTCAATGACATTATACCAAAGAAGTGAGATTATAGGATGAAAAGTTTTATGTAAATGAACTGGCTCTCAATTTCACTCTCTAAACCTGTTCTTTGGCTTTACAGTGCCCACTGCATGTGCAGAGCCTGCTTTATCACCTAGTTGCTGTGATCTTTTATTCTTTACACCTTCTAAAGGGGTGTTGGCCATGAGATAAGTTTTACAGAGGAATGAATTCATTATGTTTCCCAGACTCAAGTCCCAGAGCTCATTGAAAGGCAGGTGGTGCCCTTGTGTTCTTCAGCTCTTGTTTGGTCAGTGTCAGACACACGGAACACTAACACTTTTCCCTTCAGTAGTGCAGATCATGGTTCTGACTCCCTTCAGTCCAAAACTGAACCATGCAAGGAGAAAGTTCAAAGTCTATATTAATTAAACAGCTGTACATGTATATAAGTGTGTCTGTTTTTCCTGGCAGGTTTCAGACTCACCAGCACCCTGTAAATAATAAGATGAATGAATGTGTGTCCTATTCCCTCTTTTTCCATATTGACTTCAGAAATTAAAGTTGAAAAAGGTTATTTGAGATTGACTCTTAATTCATGTAATTAAGTGCATTAACTTTTCTTCTAACATTGGCCCACCTTGGGCAAGGCATATGTCAGCAAACTGGTATTTAGCGAGTTTTAATACCCTTATGGAAACTATTTTAAAGTAATTTTCCTGAGTTTGAGTTGCTATCAAAAGCTCATATACTCCCATTTTCTCTGCAATCTGAGAAGGTTCGCACCCAGCCCCCTAAAATAATCCTGTGCAGCATTTCTAATCTGTGGTTGCTAGGAATTGCTGCAGAAAATCTTAGACATGTCAGATCCTGCTGAAAGCGGCTAATTGAATGCCATATATTTTTGATTTATCTTCTAACCTTGTAGATGATTTGTATATGTGCTTACAATTTGTGTAATACTGCAGTGTGCTGAATTGACCTTCGCAATGGTGTAAAAACCATCATTATGTGCTATAGCAGTGATCCTGGCTTGATCATTGCCATGCTATTTAGAAAGAACATCAAGCCAGTTCTCATTAAATTGGAATCAGAAAAACTGCATTGATCCCAGAGGAAAGTTGCTTCTGTTACAACTGCAGAAATAGTCAGAGACGCAGTAGACAGGATGAACACTTAACAAAAATGAAAAGTATATATATCACAAATCTAAAAATCACGTGAAACAACATTTATATAAAATATAAAATGATACTTAAAAACTGAATAAAGTCATATAATCTACAATATAAACTCTCCAGGAGAAAAGATAAATGCTCTGCGCTCGACATAGTGATAAGATATAAATATCGCACAAATTATTAGCAGCAGACCAAACATTCTGCATTATAATTCCATGTAACAGATGAGCTAGTTATTAGTTACTGCACCAATTGTCTGCCACAGACCACATATTGTACATCATAGTGGTATATAAGTCACACTGAAAGGGCTTACTAACGGAGGGAGGGAAAAGCAGCATATTGTGTGGGTGAGTGACATCGGGCATGTTATCAAGATCAAGTAACTTGCCTACATAGGCATGTGCACAGGGCACATGCACTGTGTGACGATCGGTGGCAAGGCGAGCGGGCAAGGAAGGGAGCGGAGCCAGGAGAACGAGGAGAATAGGGTTTACTAG
>JAABNX020000151.1:2952512-2991057 GCA_015163995.2 Mormyrus lacerda
TCCTCTCTCCCTCTCTCTTTCCCCCTTCTTCCCCTTTGTTTCCCCCCTCTCTCCCCATCTCCTTCACTTGAGGAAGTTAAAAAAAAAATGTATAAACTTAAAAATAAAAAAATTATAAATAAATACAAATAAAGTAGTCCTCCGCAGAGGGGGGGTGGTGGAAAACAGACAAAAAAAAAAAAAACAGACTAATTTTAGACATCATGTATATTGTGCCTCTTGGCTAAATTCATTTATAAATGAACAGTCTCACCATGCATTTAAATAAAACTAATTAAATGACGTTTTGCGGCGATTGGCAGACTAAGGCATCGCTGGAAAAGAGAAACACGGAGATTCTCTTGCTGGGGAAACACGTTCTTAATTAGTGATTCTTACACAAACTATATCAAGCACCCAATGAGCACCAAACACAATTACATATAAAAAACACAAGGTTGTCAGACGCCAAACTGTAAGAGGCATACATGGTGGGAGATTTATGTAAGCTAATTACACACAAGGATTAAACTGGGTACACACACGATACAAGTAAGTACATGCGCAACAATAAGGAATTACCTATTAACAATAACAGCAACAACACAACAATGGCCATTTACAACTGCACGCGGGGCATGCTGGGATATGTGCCCCACCGGTGCTACAGTATGTACAACAGAACAATACAGAGCTAAAGTATCATGAAAAGAAAAAGCACATTTACAAAAAGCTTATTTACAATCTATAACATATGCTATGGCTTAGCATTGCCATCTAATAGTTCCGTCGTGGTCACTAGCTATCATTAACTCACGGTGGAATCAGTCACAGTTAGCATTGGGAACTAGCTAGCTGAACATTGCATTTGAAAAGCCATATAATATAAAATTATTCACAACTATAATGTTAGCTCGTTTAGTTTACATTGTTTAATTGGCTAGCTTATAACATGGCACCAACATTTGTAACCGCATAAACGTTGACAAATCTATTCTGTGGCTGGTTATAGCGCTGCCAACTGTTGTTCCCTCATGGTCACTATCGTTAGATAAGTGGTGGACTCATTTAGCACATTTAGCAAGCTAACTAGCCACAGCAGGTTGAAGTTGGTTATAAAAATACTAACATGAAGGAAATCCCTGAACATAACTTAGCATTAACCTGGTTTAACAAGCTGGATGTTTACTCGACTGGGCAACAAGATGAAGATTTTGAAATCCTGCGCTCTGTGTGTGCACAAAATTGTCCGTGAGGGACGTGGATATGGAAATACAAAGCAAAACACTCAGTGTTTGGAATTTAGAGGCTGTAATAATTCTAAATGTGATTAGACAGTTTACGTCATATACAAGTGGTATTTTAGATGTATAGATGTGATTATGTTTACATTTACTATTTCAGAAAATGAAGCATATGGTATATATTTTTCAAATTCTGTGTAATTCAAAGGGGGTTGAATTCATGAGCATTAAGTTGAATTGACAATGTCCAAAGTCTAGATGTTCAGATATTAAACTACATATCAACGTCGTAGAGAGGTCATAGTCAGATGTCCAGATACTGAACCTGATTTGCATGTCATGCTGATCGAAGTACAGATATAGTCTTGGATGGACTGAACCCTATATATAGCCATGATGTCTGGGTTGTTTGCTGGGTTGTTAATTCTCAGAAACAGTAGTGTTGGAAACAAGCTTGATAATGGGGTGGTATGTGATGGCTGGCTGCTTGGTAAGAAGATTTTTCCCATTTTATAATTTGGCCCAATACTGTAAGCTTTGTTTGATTAAACCATTTGACAACTCCTTAGGGGACAGTGGATACCCATTGAAGTTGTGACTTCTCACGCCTCTCACAAACCCACAGAATGAACAGGAGCGGCGTTATAATGATGACCCTCTTTTCCCGGGCTTGGGCAGTGGTGGAGCGCACTGTAGGGCAGCTTTAAGGCTATAGGTGTTGCCTGGACAAGATCGGTGGGGTGAGGTCCGCAAAAAGTGTGTCGCATTGTACACATATAATCTGGCACAAAATCGTGACTTGTTGGTATCTGAAGAGCTTACAGGCAAAATGAACCTGACCCTGAGCCACCAAATCTTCTGCCATATGGAACAGCGTTACAACTTCAGTATCGTACAGCGTATCATTTAGATGTTTTATTTCATTGGCAACATCTTACAGTGTTCATGATTTCTTTTTGTGACTGCAGCACAGCTTCAGTCAGCACATGGCTGGATGGTCACCCCCCAGTTTCTGAGGCATGGGAATGTGTGCAGCCAGCGCCCAAAGATGTGCTGTGTTGCCTGTGTTGTCCTTGGCACTGGGGGCATCTCTTGAACTATTGTCTGTAAGGATAAACAAAAGTAACACCACATCTGTGCCCTACGTGTTATTCGTAAACATGCAAGTAATTCAAATAAGTATGATGCGAAAAAAACTCACCCACACTGACATCGGCTTCCCCCTCATCCGATAAAAGTAATTCCCCATCGCAGCAACTTGTTGCTCAAAAGGTGTGAGACCGGGACTCCGTTACCTCCTACTGTGGCATTAAGACTCTTATGGTGAACGGGCACTCGTATTTCTCATGTTGATTTTAATGTCCAACCACTTCTTTTTAATTTCGGTCACCGTAATTTCGGAACCAACACTTTAACTCCGCCACCCTGTGGCACTCTTTCATTTATCACTGATGCCACTACTTAAACCATCAAATAATATCACTTTTCTCGATTTCTGTTAATATGACCTCCACATTGCACTTGCTTAAATACTTCTTTTTCTCATGTGGTTTATCCATTGTTTATTAAGAAGAACATAGAACAAAGCGGGTATTTATACAGATTGCTGACAGTGCTTGTGGTTAGCTGGATCTCCAAAGCGCGACACGCTTCCTCATGGCCGTGTAGCACCACCTTGTGGCTGAGTAACACCTCCTCCACTGCCTCAGCATGACACTTCTGACTGTCCTGTTCTCATTCCCAACTGGCCAGCTCCTTGTGGAAGTCCTGCTGGCTTTGCTGCTGTTGCCCATTCAGCTTCTGGGACACCTGATCCAGCCAAGCCTCCTGCATGCATCACACCAACTTGTGGCTGGCGAGCTGAGAGCTTCCGCTGGCTGGCAAATGGTCAAAGTCCCCAGAGGCTCCTGCCTTCCTCATTTGTTGACATCATCTTGGGTGGAGGACCTGGGCTGGCAGAGGTAGCTTGAGGATGCACTGCATGGGTCCAGGCCACTTTGGAAGGTCGGGGCAGCACTTGCCTCACTTTGTCACACCTCGTTGGTCTCCTGGCAGCTTTGGAATGGGCTTTTGGACAAAATCATTGCCAGTATCCCCTCTTGCTGCAACCCCAGCAAATGAGCTTCTTGGATTTGACAGCTGCCTGCAGGTCTGCTAAGCTGAACTAAGCTGTAGATTGAAGTTAGGGAGAGTTCACTCTAGTAACAATAGGTCACTTTCTATGCACTTATACTGCTCACTGTGTTGGTCACCCCAACAACTCACACCACAAATGGTGGGCGGACACACACACACACACACACACACACACACACACACACAGCTATTTACAAACAATACAATAAGCACTACACATGAGATCACAACACAATAACAGCACAACAGACGCCAATTAAATACAACTATTTCCATTGGCAAAGACGGGGGCTAAATATTTACAAGACTTACAGAGCATGCTGGGAAATATTAATGAACTTCGTTGTGAGGAGTCATCTGGCCGGCGTTACATTCATAAAACCGATGTGGCTTCTGCGTATGATTTTTAAACTGTATTTCATAATACCGTTGTGATTTTCATTAGAGAGTCATTATTATAAAATATTGTAATGGACACGCGACAGACCACATATGCTTCCTGTGAAAACAGCAGTCATGTCGCCCACTTTGCACCATCCCACTATAGACGCTCATTATGCCTTCTAGGTGGCTTGTGGGGTAGGTAGGGTCCGCCCGCCCCCTCATAGCGATTAACAACATACCCTCATTGTGAAAAGTTGCATTATGAAAAAACTGGTCCGGAAAACCATTATTCGGAAATACTTGAACGTGAAAGGTTGAACTTCATTGTGCAATATTATTGATGATCACTTGAATTCTGCTTAATCATATTCACTAATAATAACTAATGAAAATCACAATATTATTACGAAATATACAGATCTTATATAGGTAGACGAAACACATTACGTACGCATTAAATGCAATGTTTTTATTGAATTAAAAATAAAAAGGACACTATTATTTAAATATGTATTAATTTATTTAAATGTTCAATTACATTTTATTTGCATAGCACAATATTCACAACATTAGAGTGTCTCAAAGAGCTTTATATTATCCTTGCCCAAAATCAACAATAGCCAGAGGCGATCGGGGTAAGAAAAACATTTTAGTAGGAAGAAACCTTGGGAGGAACCAGACTCCCTGGGTCGCAGAGGAAGTCAAATTAACACAATGGCAACATCCTTATTTACACTTTCCAAATATTAACATACGAGTTTAAATGCGGAGGGCAGGCAGCTGTTGGCAAACAGGTGCTGGTGCTACTTCTGACGGCAGGATGAACAGTAGCAGGACAGGCAGGAGATATGCTTATATTTTTATTTGAGGACTATGGCGTTTCATACCTACAACTCCCACCGTGCACGGCGGTCTAATGCATCAGCGGATGGACAGTAAAAACATAGGACGTCATCAGAGCTGTCCCTAGCTTCGGACTTCCTTTGTGTATACTAGTACGCCGAGAAGACGATTCGGCGGAACTAACCGATACAAGCAGGTAAATCTGCAACGTATATCTTGCAAATTGAGAAAATATGGATATGTCGATTGCACTTGCTAAAGTGGTGGTTTTGATGTAATTAAGTCAACCCTAAATGCAAATAAATGAGAAGTGCAACGGAAATACGGCCATCTATAACTGAACGCATCCGTTACACAAATGTATTTATACTGTATTTCGGGATTGTGTCTTACCTATTTATCTATGGAACAAAATATAAGCACAGATCAATTTTAGGCCGGGTGCTTAGCTATGTGGACCCGCCTGCTGATGATCAAACTCAATCACAGCGTTTATTGCATATCAGAATGAAAACGCAATGAAATATAATTTTCATTGTGTTACATAGGGTGTAGTTATTGGACGATTTTTTTTATTGTAGGAAACAGCGCTTGAATATAATAGTTTGTAATATGTTTTGTTAACTAGACAAAATGTCTGATCGATCGGTTGCTTCGTATGCTTCGGTGATTGATTCATCAAAATCAAAGTGCAGCTTAAACGAAAAGCTCGTATTATTGTGGATGTATACGAAAATGTAATTGATCATACCTACGGTTACTGAAAATATTGATATTAAGGCGTCCTAGGCCTTAAAATCACGTCCGGTTAACGGCCAATCCCAGTGACGAATACGAGTCCTGAAGCGACTGTATAAGACAAGGTAAAGGTTGTAAAGGTGTCGGAGTATTCTTTTAAGTGATGTATACATGATGCCAGTTGCATTCACTGCGTGCAACTCTGTACAGGTTACTAAACTACGTTTACCATACGATTTAAAACAGTAGACATGTTTACCAAGGAAGTCTATGTATGTATGATATTATTAATATAATTGTCAAAATCTAATTTGGTGACAGATGGATTAAGTTTAAAAGTAGTATTTTTGTTTATATGCTTATTTTTTGTATGAAAATAGGTTTTGTCAAGGCATTGAAGTCAGAGTTTGATCCAGGGTCCTGATGAATGAAGCCCTTGAAGATGGATTCAGTGGCTAGCCCAATCAGTGAGCGAATGCCACCAGCAGGAGGTGTGGTCATTGAAAGAAATGAACATATTAAGGAGCTCAAACAGGCAACACCCAACTCCAAGGACAGAGGTATGCCGAAACAGGCAGTGTCGGGATATATTGTCCCACTTGCTAGAAAGGACATTCCGCAAAAGAAAGACCGCATGGACCCATTGAAGATAGACATGTCCAAGACTATTGTTGCACCACCTACTTGTAAGTACCACTTGTTTAATTACATATTTGGGCTTCAAACTGATTTTGATTAGTTGTTTTTTAATTGCTATTTAATACAGTTACTGCAACTAAAAGCACATAAAGACTGTACTTTCTCTCTATGGTTAAAGCATGTTACCTAGTAATGTTTTGGTGTTTTTAGAGTCTTGCTATCACTCATCTGCCGACTTTATTTCCTTTGTCTACAGCAGCACAGTTGTCGTTACAGTGCATAGAGTGCCATATTATTTTCAGTGACATGAAAAGTAAAGAGCGGCATCTTAAACACAGCCACCCAGCAGAGTATGAGCAGTGCATGCTGGGGGATGCACTTTTCGCCTGCTATGTCTGCGATCGCCACTTTACATGCTCCAGTGAGCTCATGGCCCACCAGCGTACCCACACAGAAAAGCACCCCTTCAAGTGTCCCATTTGTAGTGATTCGTTCGGGAGGTCCTCAGAACTGACCCTTCATAAGAAGATCCACTTTGGCACACGTGGGTACACCTGCTCAGAATGTGGCAAGCCCTGCAAGACGCTGACCCTGCTGAAGTATCATCAGCGCACCCACACTGGAGAGAGGCCCTATGTGTGCAAGGATTGTGGCAAAAGGTTCAGCATGTCAAAAACTCTCCAAAAGCATCGTGTCATACACTCACAGGGTGAAATGGAAGGAGTTAACGATGGGACCATTCTTTCGAACCCTGCCACTTCTAAAGCATGCATAAGGAGGATTTCTGTTCCAGCAGCCACTGCACAGAGTGAGTTTACCTGTGTTTTGTGTGACTTTATGCATGTAGAGTTAGATTTTTTCTTTTTATTGATGTTTTCCTCATCATGACATGGAAATTATTATTTGGAATGGAGCAGAGGTGGAAATTGCCGTTGTGCGTGATGCTTAATTATGAATCTTATTGTCGTTATCTTTTGTTTTAGGCAAACCCTTTGCATGCTCATTGTGTAATGCGACCTTTAAGAGTGCTAAAACTCGACTGCAACATATGAAACAAAAACACCCCCAGAGTGGAGAGAGAATGCATAATAGTGCCATACCTGATGGGGAATCGCTAATGGAAGGCTCCCTCACAGAATCTCAAATGAAGACATGTGAAACAACAGAGGCTCTAGAAAACATGGTCACGTTTGAACAAGGCCAGACATTACAGGTGATGGAAACACTTGGACAAGAACAAATGCAACAGCTAGCTGCATTTATAGAGACTTTGGGACATGATGAGTCTGCGAGACAAGTTCAGATAGTGGTGCCAGAACAGCTACAGGGAGAACCTGAACAGTCACAAGAACAGAATTGTACTGCAGAACTGGAACTGGCACAGCAACAGATCGTGACAGTGGATCAGAAATTGGAACATTTGAATATAACTGAACCGGAGCAGCTGCAAGAATCAGCAAAGAAAACTGAACTGGAGCAAGCAGAACTGCAAATGGAGACATTGGAAATTCAGTTCACACAGGCCCATATGGAGACAATGATAGAGGCACCAGTGGAAGGACACAAAGAAGGGCTTCAGTTGGAACAAATAAAACTCATGGAATCAAAACAAGTGGATGTACAAGCCAATCAAAGGGAAGAGACACAAAGACAGGAGCAAAATGAAGGACTGGAACAGGAAGAAATGGAGGAACTGGAACTGAGACACACTGTTCAGTGTGATGAGTCTCATAGGGAGATGGACTTGGCAATTGTGGGTCCAGATCAAGGACAGGTACGTGAACAAGCTGGGACACAACAAAAAAAGAGCAATCAACAGGCAGAGGCACAGCGAATAAAGGAAGATGAATTATCTTCTCAGTCTAGCAATGAGGTACAGAAATTATCAGAAAAGACTCAAGTTATACAAGAAGAAACATCAGCAAAAATAGGACAGCAAAATGAGAACAGTAAGTGTTTGTCTGAAGTAATAAAAGAAGCAGAGCAGAACAAGTGTGACAATTCAGAAGAGCACCCAGTTATTCTGTGTAATGAGAATATACATTCATCACTTTTTCCCACGTTGAACCATGATGTGCCCCTAGAGGAGCAGGTGGTGGAGTCTGTAAATGAAGAGCAAGAAGCACAGCTGAAAAACCCATTGTTCATTAGTCAGCCAGTTAATTATTCCCAGTCTTTACAACCAGAAACAGCAAAACTCAAACGTACTCGGCAAGAGACAGAACTGACCCATCATGTGGAAAAGCAGTCAAATGAAAAATATATAAAGCGGTCTAAGAAAGGACACCTTGTTGTGAGGTTTGTGGCTCCAGAGAGAGGAAGAAAGTCAAAACTAAAGCCTCTGGAGTTATCTAAAAGGCAACAAAAAGATTCACAACAACATCACAAAGAAGACAAAGAGGAGGTTGTGCCAGTGGCTGTTAAAAAACTTCAGCTAAAAGGAAAACGCAGCAAAGAAAAAATTAAAAAACAGGAACGTAATAAAAAGCATTCTCAGCCTTTACTGCAGGAGATTGATCTGCAGGTGCAAAATGGAGTGGCAAAGACATCGGAGCAAGTGCGAAGAGTGCAGTCAAGACGAGAGCTCAGACAAAGTCAGAAAACTGTAGCTAAAAAAGAGCTCAGACAAATTCAGAAAGATGTGGATGAAAAAGGGACTAAGCGGAAGAGAAGACAGGAACAGTTTGAAGAAACACATAAGAAAAAAAGGGAAGAAATTTCACACATGCAGCTAAAATACCAGGAACAAATGGGAGCTGGAAAAAAGCTGAAGATCCCACAGAAAAAGAAGGAACAGAAGGGGAAAAGTGGTAGTTCACAAGATCAAGAACAATTAAAGAAATCTCTTCTTCTCCTAAAAGGGCATAAGCAGCCCCAGCTAAAGGTTCACAAATTAGATTCCGAAAAGAGTCCGACAGGAACACTGAAGCCACCATGTCAGTCCCAAACTACTAGCACCCGGCAGAATCATCTAAAAAGGAGAAGCACGAAGACTGAGCCACAACAAAGAACAAAAAAGATCATGCCCCGAAAGAAGCAACAAAGGCAAACCACAAAGCCAAAACGGGACCAACAAGATGATATGCTGGTAAAACCTCTTCCAGACCAATCTTCCTCCTTGCTGAAAAAATCAAGGGCCCCTCGAAAGCGCAAGCCATCTGCATCGGGGATACCTGAAGGAGCATTTAGATCTCAACCTCAACTGGCCCTCAAGTGTGGGTATTGTGGGGAAACATTCTCTGAGGAGGTAGCTTTAGAGGAACACACGGCTGCTCCATGTTCTGCTGTGACTGGACCTTGTCAAGGTAATGCGACCATCAGCAGTCTTAGTGACATTCCAAAGGCTGGAGAGGAACGGTCTGTTACTTTGATTTCAAAGAAAATTAGTAGACTAACATCTGATGCAGGACAGGATGTGACAGCCATGAATGGGAATGACATGAGAATGAAAACTCTGTCTAATCACAGAGGGGATGGGGTGAAGCTGGTAGGTATAGCTGCTTCAAGTGCAGACCTTTGTCTTACCTTAGATCTAATTGAGAATCCCAAGTCGGACAAAGAACTGCTTGGAGTACACAGTAGCAGTTATGGAATCCAGACTGCAACAGATTGGGATATGGAGGTTGAAATGGGAGAAATTGGATTAGGAGAGAGGGTCTCTTTCCCTGCACTGAACCCATCTCCTTCTTTGCCTCATGCCCCAACTTGCCTTGAAGGTGAAGTTCAAAGAGGAGGAGAGGAAAATGGACAACTCAATGTAGACAGCAACATTGTTACTGATGCAGAAGTTTCCTTATGTTTAGGTGCAAGTGAGAATGGACATTCACATGAATTAATGCAGCAGGGAGAGGAGATGGTTAAAAACCAGAATGACTTTAAGGATTCTGTGGATCAGTCACAACACGTAAGAGAACTAAACAGAATACAGGTAACAGAGCATCAACTGCAAACAGGTGATGTTCAGCTACCTATTCCTCATTCATATATTATTCCTCCACATCTCTCAAATACCAGCCAAGTCAAAATCCAGGTAACACTTGATCAACATACAGTAACCACTGATAAAGCACAAATGGAAGGTGAGGAACAGAAGCCTGAATTCCAGAAAAGTAACAAAGAGGCATCAGATTGCATCTACCTTGTAGACTCTAGTACGGCGTGCCAGAGGGTTGAGGAAATAAAAGAAGAATTGCTTCTGGAAGTGGATATGGTCACTGTTGGAGATGAAAGTATGGAAAATCACCTTGATACACAGGACGATAATAGTCTGGAGTTAGTGAGCAGTTCTCAAACCACCCAAGTTTCTACTGAATCTACTAACCCACCTCAAGCAACTGTTGACTCCAGACTTCCTGAACATGCCACAAACATCAACGCTGCAACCATAACCTCAAATACAAGTACAGTTTCATGTGCCCCAGACTGCTCGGAAGTCAAGCAAGAGGAGGAAGAAATAGAAGTGCAGAGGAAGGAGAATGGTGGGAAAAGAATTCATAGCGAAAGGCGAAAAGGGACTGTTACCCAAAAATGTGGCCAACGGAGTAAGGTACAAGATGATAGCACAAAGGAAACTGAAACAGAGATGGGAAAGGATGGATGCCAGGTTATTCTTGAAGTGCACTCCATCACTGATGGTTGTCATATTAAGGAAGAGGAGCAAGTGGAGTTTTTAAACCAGTCCCATAAATTATGTGCTGATCAGAAGCAAATGGGACCAATGTGTGATGGTGTGGGGCGTGCAAGCACATTGGAGTCTCATCTCCCAGCCTCTCTGGAAGAGTCTTCTGATGAACAGTTAGTTTTTGAGCTGGATTCTGTTACCACCAGTGTAGAAGTTTTGAAAGCAGAGGACAGTTTGGAAGGAGAACCAGAAAAGGGGCCTAGCAGTTGTCAGTCTCCATGTGTGTTGCTTGAGCAGATCTTCAGAGGAAGAGAGAGGGATGGGACAGATTTGGAGCATTGCCAAGTTGAAATCAGAGATGGCAAAAGAATGGTAAGTCCTGTTTTCACCGAATTGTTTGGTACAAGTTAGAGAAATCAAAGCATGTTGTTTTTACATTAGGTTTTACGTAGTTTAGTAAGTTTGTAACGTTAGCTTGTTTTTTTTGAGATACAACAATAACACCTGTTTTCCAAACAGATGGATAGCACCATGGGATTTGAGGTGGAAGGCAATCAGGACATTGACGCCAGCGGGATAATACTGATGGAGTCTCTGAGGGGTCAGGTTATTAAGGTAGAGGAGTACTCCACAGAGTCCTGCACAACTGCTTCTGTGAGGAGGAAAAAGCCAGTGGTTGATCAGCTGAATCCATGTAAGAAGCAAAGGGGGGTCTGTATGTTTTTAGTTAAAGAGGAAGACTCTCTTGTTACGAATGAACATCAGGGTTTCCCTCAACATGAGCACACAGAGTTGATGATGGGGGATGTGCAGCACGCCGGCATTGGATGTCTTGGTAGGTACATCGTTTTAGTATTCCTCTGTTTAACCATCAGTGAAATTATCTTTATCATATTAGTTGTGTAACTCTAGCTTGGACTAGGGGCCATTAACAACCATTTTGCATATAATTAAATGTTTTCTCACCAATTCAGGGACAGATATCATTTCACAGGGTATCAGAGACCAGAGTGTGGATATAGAGCAGGAAGGAGGAAGCAGTGTATCCCCTTTGATCCATAATGATGAAAATGGTGGTGAGCAATGCATATTCCTTCAAGTGAAAGAGGAGGAGAGAGAGGTGGAGTTGGCCCCCTCCCAGAGAGAACATGAAATATCAGTGTTGGTGGTGTCTGGGACAACAACACTGGATGACCAGATGGAGACATGTGACATTGAAGCAGAAGATCAGCTTGTGTCTGGTCTCCACTCAGGACCATTTTCAAGTAGTGGAGGTTTCTGTAAGTCAAGACATTGCCTTACAATTATAAATAAATACAACTTACCCTATTTGTTCAAAACAAGAGTATACACTGAGCATAGATTCTGTCCTAGCAAGTAAAAGGCACAAAAATACAATGAAACAAACTGTGGGTAGGTCTGGAACATGAGTACACTTACATCACATGGCAAGTACAGAGAGAACTTGCAAATTGCATACAAACACAGATACAGGGATATAATAAATCCCACTGAGCTACTATGTACCCCAGCTCAACCAGAATTTTCTTTATGAGAACATTTTCTTCTAACTTTTCTATAGGGGTATCTGTGCCTCCAGCGTGTGTGACGGAGCAAGGTTTAGCAGGAACCGAGAACTGTGAGGTGGACAGTCAACAAATAAAGCAAACCAAAACACAACCAACTGTGCATGTCTCCAATGAACAAGGTGAATACTTTGTTGTATGCACCTGAACCTAATCTCATAGTATTGGTAAAAATTTCATGTACACGCAAAACTATGTTGTGCTTGGTAATGCTTGACACATTTGAAGTAACTACAGGATAATATTGTTTTTTTTCTCCAAAGTTAGGAATGTTAGTGCCATTGTAAGGAAAACTGACATTAACTGAAACTCTCTCTGATTGAAGAGCTGAAGAACACTCAAGAAATTACCGATTTCCTGCTGCAGAACTCCGATGCAGAAGAATCTGATACCAGTATTTCTGATTCTGAGCTGGAAGAGGAAGCTTTTGTAATGGCTTGTTACCATGAGAACCAAAAATGTGTACTCAACTCCGACAAGAGCCCAAGCAAATGTCATGACCATAGGACACACAGGTATGTCGGTCATGATAACTTCTCAAAATTTTGTTTGTGTTTCCTCTTTAAGATCAATTCTTTTGGCCTTGTTGTTTTCAAATGATCTCATATCGCCGAATACAGGTATTAATTGAGATACTGATCTTGAGTATATGACTGGGATTATTTACAGGTTTTGACCAAATATGAGCCTTGTTTTCATGATGATGATGATGATAATCATTATTATTATAGTTATTATTTAACACAAGTATCATTCTATTGTATATTTTGCTTACATTTTTCCCTTTGGATTCAATGGTATTTGTCTCCAGTTTACAAGATTTCATCATAGGAGCTGCTATATAACTATTCAGTGCTATCTAATTATAATGGAGGGTTCTGAAAATGTAATGTATAAAAAAATGTATACCTACCTGTCCACTTTTTTCTTCTTTTTTTATTACACAAAGTTTCTCAGCCCAAAGAGAAGATACTGAAGAATCAATGAGAAATGGAGGAGAGAGAAGAAGGGAACAGACCCCTATAGATTATTTCAGACAGTATTTGGACTGGGATACATGGGAAGAAATTGTCGCTTGCAATACGGGTTGGCCAGATTTCCCAACCACAGTCACTGCCAAAGAAGTGGCCCAATTTGTTGGCATTCATATTGCAATGGGAACATTGAAGGTTAGTAATTTGCAGTACTGTTACATTATGAATTAATTTTTAAGTAAAAAGGATTTTTCTTTTAGCTCTAATTTTGCCAGTGCTCCTATGGAAAAATGGTTAAAATCTAATATGTGCTTCTATGGCAAATAATTCAATTCAATTCAATTCAATTCAATTCCAATTCCAATTTCAATTCATAATCCATGAATAATGAATTATAAATAATCCATCTTGTCATCTCTCCCCACCCATGTTTTCCCCCTTATTTACTTGCAAGTTCCCCGACATGCGGCTGTACTGGCAGGACCTTACCCGAGTGCCCTTGGTTGCCGATTCCATGCCTGCGTCCCGATTCTTCCAGCTGGCTTGCAAGCTCAGACTGGGACGCCGAACTAGGGATTCTGATACCCCTACCGATGCAGACCTTGTGGGCACCAGTGGGAACAGAGCCCGATTTGATGAAAACAGGGCCATTAATGTAGAAAGACTTGCACACACATCTGCATTGGCTTTCCATACAGGTGTACCAGAAATCGTTTGCAATCTTAGCAATTCCAACACACTTACTCACACACTTACATCCACAAGTAGACTTGACCACAGTGAAAACAGTGAGAAACCCAGGAGTGGGAAAGCTTTAGAATTACCCGCCGTCACTCAGATGCCTTCATTGCGTCATCCTGGCACAATCAAAATTGGTCATATCCACCGAACAAACAATCATGCACATAGTATACCACGAGAAACAGGTCTCAATGCTATTGCTTTACAACACCAAAGCGAGACGGGCAGCTCAAGTTCCCATCACGGAACAACACATAAAACAAAAACAACTGAGACCATCCCCGAAATCAAGAAATCTAATGGTAGCACTGACCCGCTGTGGAAGGTAAGAGCATTGCTTGAGAGAGTTCGAGCAGGCTGTCTGGCACTGAATCAAGAAGGAAACTATGGAATTGACGAATACCCTATTCATTTGGGTCGGCCAATAAGAAGGAAGTCCTTCAGCAACCATCCCCCCATGTTAAAGTGTGCTGTTCTTGTTGGGGCTGGCGGTTTCATTCTAGATTTTAATTTGAATGTGGATGACTCCAGAAAGGAGGATATAGTACAGAAAATTGTCCCCAGGAATAAAGAGAATAGGGAGGGAGCAGTATTCCTCTGCAAAGAGGAGCTTGCTACCCCTGCTGTGGTAGAGCACCTTCTGTCTGCTGGTATCAGAAGTGCAGCCCGGGTAGGAGAAGTAAGTGGAGGGATGGGGAATGAATTTGTCAGTTCCGATGGAAGGCTGACACTGTTTCGATGTGCACAGGGTTTTGTTCTTTCTACTTTAAGGAAAAGGCCGTCATCAAAGTTGTCAGTTGTGGAGGAGTTTGAGAGAGCTCAGAAGGTTGTGCAACTGAACAGAGAACTTTTAAATCTGTATCGCACCCCTCTGTCGGCTTCCTCCCCAACCTGCTGGCCACAGTCTGTGCTCTGGCATCTCACTGACATGGCTCTAGTGAACTCATGGCTACAGTACAGAGTAGATCATGAACAGCTAAAGGAGCCAATGAAGCTTATGACGTTTCGCTTAGAGGTGGCCAAAGCGTTAATTCTGTCAAATGCTTCCGACAGCCCCAGTTCAACACCTCCTCCCCCACCTGCTCCACTCCCCAATCAAGACACTATCTTATCTCCTTCACCTACCCCTTATCCAACAGCCCATACTCCAGATGACATTTTCCGGTACGATGGTCTTGGACACTGGCCGGAGCAGGTGTCCCAGGGTGAGGGGGGTAAGTGCAGGTTTGGAGGGTGCGACCGAACATCCCGGGTCCGCTGCCTCAAATGCTGTGTATTCCTCTGCATCTCGCAGAATAACAACTGCTTCCTTAAATTCCATAGCAAGGAGAAAGAATGAAGTTTAACCATGCAAGTGTCATTTGTGAAACTAGGCTGGTTTTAAAATTAGGTGCCCAAAATGTTATGTGTAGCTCTTTATATGTCATGCTGTTAAAACCCACATTATTGATGTACCTGCTACAACATAAGTGAATGGTCAATTACATTGTATGTATTCATCAATTGATGTGATGTTCTGGTTGGTATAATGTATTTTTCCTTTTTATAATAAAATGTTTAATTTTAAAAAGTTTTCTGTTAGATATTATTAAGACCATAAACCTGTTGAACCACATATGCCTAGTATTGCACTGTTACATTATTGGATTTGGATTTTTCTTCGCCCAAAAAAGACTGCATAGACGCTCCTCTACTTACGAATGAGTTACATTCCGAACGCCTGTACGGAACTTTAAATGTTCATAAGTCGTTATTCAACAGCATTTTAAGGGGATACGCAAGTACAAAGAACTAGGATGCTGAGAGTACGCATGCTATGCTGCTGTGTGGTGGGAGTAGTGACTAGAAGGTATACTGGGCAGAATTGGCATGCAGAAAAAAAATTAAAGTTGTGGACAGGAAACGGGAGACCAACACAATTTGGACTTGCAGTCTTCTTCGTTCATATGTCTGAAAGTTTGTAAGTTGAAAATTCGCAAGTAGAGGAACATCTGTAATTTTATTTGAAATGGAAAAAGAAGGCAGAAGTTTAACATTTCAGGTTCAGCTCCCCAGTGTGTGGTCAGATAATATCTGGTCTACCCAAGGATGATTTTCAGTCCCCATAGTCATACATTCAGGTCATCTAGTGACTCTGATTTACACCCATCTACTCTGCCTTTTGCTTTGACCCCTGTTGTATTTCTGGTGATGATTTTTTTAATCCTGGTGACCCACATTCACATGTTGCTGTTCATTCCACAGTATTACTTGCGTGGAAAAATGTTTTACTGGTTTATTGATATAGATTCCAGTTAAGCTTAAACAGGGCCCTGATGACAAGTACAATTCCATGAGCTGTAACACCATCACTGCAGTGTCTTACATTGATTTAGACTTTTGGTTTACAGGCAATTAACTGATTGATACACTGACGACCTGGCGTTTACCCTGGTCATGTGACAGGGGTCATATCACTAACTTAGCGGTGTTACTCATCGGCACTTACTTTTGTTTGCTTTTAAAAAAATTGTACTGGCTGGTTTGTGCTCTGTCGCCTAGGAATCATCTCTAGACATGTGACATATTAAATCATTATGGTTAGCAATATTATTCATTGGTATAGGCTTTCGGTTTACAAACGATGCAGCTCGGGTTTGACGCTCGCGCTGCCGCCCAAGAATTTACCCTGGTCATGTGACGGGGTTCAGGGTCCAGATTAGCAGGCTGACTTCAGCGCGCCGTGTTTTCTGTGTGAGGTAAGTGGCGCCCGTGAGCCTAGTTTTACCATATCTTTGTTAAGTTTTTTTTGTCATAATTAGGTGTGAAACTCATGGTATGGTGTATGATATTCATCGGCGTGTGTATATGATTTAAAACGCAGTAGGCGGCTGTTCCCAACAGACCCCAGCCGACTTCCCGTTTTCTGAATCACCCTGCCTTGAAGTTTCACTTGGAACTTGACAAGGAGCTAGTTGGTTGACATTAGCTAGCTAAGCGTTACCGTCGGCGCGCGGTTTGAAGGACTAACAGCCGTGCACAGAATACGTATGGGCAATGCCAGCGAAGAAGCGACACTGTGGGCGAAGTGTATGTGTATAGGAGCTGAACCTTCTAGGGTCTCCGCTGGAAGAGGCCTACCCGCAGTCGGGGCCTGCGGAAACATCGAGCCGTCCTGGTGTGCGGGCGATGTGGGTCTTTCTTGCTGTTAGCTAGCTAGTGCTAACTATAATCACACTCCCACCCAGTGCGATTCACCGACGCGTTCTCTGCCAGCCGAGTCTTTTTGGCAGTAATATCTACCGTATGATTACAGGAACTACTGGCTAATAGTGGATTTGATCTGAAAAATAACTTTATATATAAGGTGGGTTTTCGAGCAGGCTTAGCACCAAGACACAAGACTCCTTTCCAGAATAATTTATTTCTCACGTATGCCAGTAAGATGTAGAATGGCGAGATAATGTTGGGGGGTTAAGTTATTTATTGTCTCCTCGCCAAATAGCAGAAATGCATTTGTCATATGATACTGGAAACGTTTGGGAGAAAACGCCGTTTCTAGGGTGAAAACACAGCGACTCATTGGTAGCACTAAAAATATTAATGTACTATTTAATACATTTACGGTAAGTGCAAGAAAGTTATAGATGGCTGGTAGGGTCGTAGTTAGTACATTTTGTTGCTAAAGATGGAAAGTTTGGGCTAATTCCCTTGATGTTTACATACAGGTTTTGCTTATTACCTTTCACCCCATTAGAAGTTGTCTCTGAGTTTAATTCATCCTTTGCTGAAGATGGACCCGGATATGATTAAAATAGAGGAGGTTGTGGTGGGTGAAGCGACCACTGAGAGACCTGGGGAGATGGCATCAAATGAACAGGCAGAGCCCTATACAACCACGCTTATCCTCCAGGAACCTGCCGCCACCCCAGTCGCCCAGCCATGTGAGTGAACGTGCATGCCTTTGGTAAATTCTGCTGAGAGTGGATACGTTCTGCAGCCAAATAGTTTTGTTAATATGTCTATGAAAGTAAACCTTGTTTTCTCGTCATTCAAGCAATTAGGTTATTTTCTCCTGTGTGTTTTTTTTTTTTTTTAACACATTTTGTTTTGGACACATGAATGATTTTTTTCCCCCCATGCTTGCTTCTACTCCAAAAGCTGTGTTGATTTTGGGTAGTGGTCATTTTACTGCAGGAGGGCTATTAGATGATATGTACTTATGTGACATATTTTCAGCTCATAGTACCCAATAAATTTTAATTCTTGATATAAAATATGCTCTGTTGATCCATTTGGGAAACACTTTTACATACAGCAGTGAGGTTACATAAAGTGCATAGATACCAGCTTATAGTACTGGCAAGTGAACAGTGCATTCAGTGCGCAGTAGGTAACCAGAACATTGTGCTGGAAATAAACAGGTGACGTATGTCCATTTTAACATAGTAAAACTTTGGTTCCTTCTGCTTTAAAAATGACAAGCTGTCCTGCTGTCTTCTGGCTGTGGCTCAGGGACTGCACATTGAGATGACACTCCTTAGTGCCTTTATGCATACATGGTTTGATCTTTGGGTACCTCAAAGTTCTTTTCCATTGTTTAATTTAAGGTTTAAAGTCATTTGAATTGTATAAATGAATGACATTTTATTATACTCATCTGTGCGTTAAATGATGGGAAATTATGGATTTTATGGTTTTATATGGGTTTTACTTTCAGTGCATATTGGTCAGAAAAATTTCTGACAGTTGTGTGACAAAATTTCAAAATTTTTACTACACTTTGCATTGTGATATTTTTAGTTTATAATTAGAGTTCCTCTGATGTATTTTATGAGAGCAATCACCTCCTGTCATTGTGGTAAAAATGCCCAAGAAATCTCAATGTCCCTAAAAACCTTGTTCTAAGGAGCAAAAATACTCCAAAATTTCAAGGGGTGAAAGCAAACGTACATTTACATTAAGCCATCATTTTACTTAATTTAATTTCCATTTCCATCTCCAACATATATTCATACAAACAGTGCTGTTGTTCATATTATTTTCATTCATAACTTTATGTAACGTGCCTGTAACTGCATACTGCTATGTAACACTCTTACAATACCTAGCAGTTCATTTGAACGATCGTAAAGATCTTTTCACTTTATCCATAAACTAATGCTGGATACATATACAAAGGCACTTAACCTAAATAAAAACCTAAATAGTTAGAACTGTCTCCTGCATTCTCTCGCATACATATAGTATTCTATACACATACAAATCTCTTTGGGACAGCAGTAGTATGCTTTTTATTTACTCAGGTTGGCACAAGGTGGTGATTACCATTTGCATTTTAATCTGGGGCAGTTTTTATTAAAAACAAAAACTTATGGATTAATTACTGTTTTTAAAAAGTGCTCCTGTTTTTTTGTTGAGGGCAAAAGGAAATCAGGAGTGTTGTGTACATACTATGCGCGCTGATGGCAGGTGTTGGTGTTTTTGATAAACCTCTCGGTATTGATGGTCATTGTCCTTTCAGCCAAACATCGGTATGGATTAATGATCCAATGCAGTGGCCGGAGATGTCGTATCCTGACATTCATAACTACCTCATTGAGTCTCTGGGTAATATTGAGTTCTGTCGTCTGACTTTTTTTCTGTCTAGTGAGGTAAAAGTAGCTGCCTTCGTAGTCTGTCTACGCTGTTACTGTGCAGATTCGGTTTATCATTTTATTTAATTTTTTTTACTGTATAGCCCATTGTGTGCAATAATTTGCAATTAAGGTTTGTATATTTAATGTAGATTAGACATATTACTTATCAATGAGGAAGTGTTGCTGCAGATGAACATTTGCTATTGGGGTCCCATAGTTTTCCCTCAGGGTCTTCGATCTCAGTAGCCTGAATACCTAAATTTTTTTACTGGTCTGTCTACCAAAACTACTTCAAGCTGATATCACGTTACTCTGGTCTGAAACAGTTGGAGCATGCGCGGTATGCATGAAACCTAGTGCACATGCAATCACAGATTGAGCAGTGGTATTGGTGTCAGCAAATGAAGGGTGATTTCCCCCCCCCTCCTCTTTAACATGGATTTGTCTCCTTGTTTCCCTAGTATTTAGCTTACACACTGAGCCCTTTTAAGCTCTCTCTGTCTCGAGATTTTACAATACCCTATGTCAGTGGTTCTCGAATCTTTTTTGCACTGCAATCCAATTTTTACCATGACAACTCTGTTGTGACCTTATATCAAGTATAGGTTTAAATTGATGCATGCAGTGCATTCTGTGGTTAATGCCAATCAATGTTTATCGCACAAATCTGACTGGATGTCCCACTGAATTTTAAATGAAACATCTGTGTTTTGGCTTCTTTGTTGAGTGTTCACTGGTTTTGAGCTAAGCACTTGCAGACCCAGGACCCATTTATATAGGTTAATTTGTGGATTGGGGCTTGGAAATCTGATCGTGGATCAGCATAGGACCATGCCGGTTTAAAAATGTTTAAGTTTCCAACTATGCCCAAATCGATGCACTGCCTGATTGGCTGCTTTCATCTAGGATAACTAGTGGTGCACTAATTTGGAAATTTAATCCAATAGTATATTTGTGTCTACTGTTGCTGATACAAATAAATGGCTAACCTCTGAGCCACTTGCCAAGTGGGGAGGAGGGTTGCCAGTGCAAATTAATGGAATGATATTACATTGCATTTTATTCTATAAAAAACAAAAGATCGCCAAAGGACCGGATTTAATGGTGAATTTTAAACGTCACGGGCCGGTACTTTGAGACCTCTTAAGTGTAAATGAGCTGACAAAATCCCTCTACTAATCCAATGCATTCATTTCTATTATTTTAGTAGTTGTCTTTAGCTCTGGTGCTGTTTACTTTGAATATTGTTATTGTTTAAATATTGGCTGTCAGTATTGGTCAAGATTGATACATCAGACCGATGTGGATATCTTGATTTTTAATGAAGTTGGCCAATACTGATATGTTAACATATCTTGCTTTAGTCTTGCTAGAGTATCTAGCAAAAAGACTTTTTTTTTTTTCCCCCTTTTTTTCCACTGCAAAATGGGCAAGTTTCCCATATGTGTCATAGCATAAAGAAAATCAAGTGCTGCTTCTATGAGTATTATCGAGCCTCTTCCTGCCATCCTACATTTCAAAACTTTGTGTGCCGGAACTGCCGCATTGCACATCTTCTGAGAACGAGCGACCTGGAATAAGAATATTTTAAAGGAGCATTTTGCCCCTAAAAATCGATGAGAATTTGCATTTGATGTTGCAGATCAATGCATTCAATTATTCAATTCTTAATATATTCATCACGATGCATCATTACACCCCTAATGAAGAGTGACATTTTAAACCAAAAATAACATTTACAGGTATAAGTGTGTGGATAACCTGCAGACACTTTGGCCTTTTCTTGACTGGCTGCTTGTGTGTTGGCTTGTGTGACCCAGTGTCTCCCTGCCTTGTCTGTTGTAGACCAGCATGAGAACCTGCAGTGTTTCCAGTGTTTTATTACCTTCTGCAACTCTAAAGCCAAGGAAAGGCACATGAAGAAGAGCCACCGTGAGGAGTACAAGCAACAGCTTCAGCAGGTACAGGTCACTGGGTCAAGGGTGTGGTGGACTGGTCATTGGGTCAGGGGTTGATTGCCCAAGTTAGGGGTGGAGTGGTATGGGTCAGGTCACTTGGGTTGGTAGCTGGGCAGTGCTGGTTGCACGGATTAGGGGAGTGGTCAGATTAGGGGCGGGGCTGGTCAGCCAACCCAGTCACTTGGTTTAGGTGGTGTGTGGGATGGGACTGGTAGTCGGGGAGGTCAGCTGTCACCTGGGTCAGAGCTGCTGGTACTGGATCGCTTTGATACTTTGGTCTTTGAAGTGTGTACATAACACATTGCTTTTTTTATGAGTCTCAAAAGGTTAGTTATGATTATGGTTGTTATAAAACTATTTTTTCCTCTATTGCCATCTTGAAATATTATGCATTTCAGTTAGTTATTTGTAAGGATACACTGATTTTATACAGATTACTAACTTAGGGGTCTTACAATACACATCGCAGTAGTATTTTAGGAACGCTACTAATTTGCTTACCAAAATGTCTTTTAAGTAAATCTTCATATAATACCAAAAAAGCCGGGTTCCAGACAAATGTTTTATCTCTTGGTGTTTATTGCATATGTGGTATATAATTGTGAGGAAATCACCATCTGATATTGTGCAGCCGTAGTTAATGTCCTTATTTTGTGACTTACTTGGAGTTGTTTTGGGCACGATGACACACAGAAATTTGTCATGCAACACGGCAATTTTTATTTATTCATGTCTCGCCATTAAGTTTTTGTGTTGCATCCAGTTGTTCCACTCTCACCTACTCTCATCAGCCCACATTCCTAGCAAACACTGCACCTCTGCCCTAGACCAAAGTTTCATCTTTGCCGCCATGTTTGTTAAATGGCTACATCACTGATGTCTGAGTTTTGTGCCTGGTCATGGTTAGCGACCATACTAGTGTATTGCACTCCACCTCTCCAAGTGAGCCCGGGCACGGTACAGAGCGATTACATTAGTCAAATGGACTAGACTTTGGGGGTCAAGCATGCTTGGGCTTGGTCTGGATTGCCTAATGCAAGTATGTCTTAAAATGCACTTTGATAGATGAAAATGCATGGGCTTTCTGGTGGTGATTTTCTTTTTCCTTTGGCTTACTGTTGAATGTGGTCTTTCAGTGAATGATTCTGTCTGCTCACTCTGTTCCCCACCAGTGTGACACACTTTTCACCTGCTATGTGTGTGACCGCACCTTCCCATCCTCTGAGGAGCTCACACAGCACCAGGGGACCCACAACAAGGAGGACAAGCCTTTCAAGTGCCCCCACTGTCCAGAGAGTTTCCGCACTTTCTCTGAGGTGAGTATTGCTTTGTGCTTGACTGGAGGGGGGTTTTATATTACGTCTTTATTTTCTTATAACAAGACAATGTGCAGGGTATGGCTCTCAAACAGGTATAATTAGTCCGTGAATTTTAACCAAATCAGTCTCCTCTTGTATTTGTCTGTCTGTTTTGTGGAATCCTCTAGCTGACATCACATCGAAGGCAAGTTTGTCCAGAAAGGCAGTTTTCATGCCGGGACTGTGGGGAATCTTTCCGGGGTCCTGCCCTGCTGCGGAGTCACCGCCTAGCCCAACACCCACCCCGCTCTGAGGCTGACCAGGACGGCGACGACACTACCAAGACTCACCGGTGTGGGAAGTGTGGCCGAGGGTTTGAGACAGAGGCTGAGCTCCTGCAGCACCAGGAAAACCATGCTGGGGACCAGCACTGCAATGGCAGAGCCCCCACCAAGAGGAAGGGGCGTCCCCCTAAGACCGAGGAAGCGGCCAATGGGGAGAAGAAAGGAAAACGGAGGAAGAAGGCAGGAGAGGGTGAGGAAGGAGATGAGTCGGGCGTGAGCAATCATGCAGAAGCAGCAGCCGCCGCGCCAGCGGAGGCCACACTGGTGGCCGAGGTCAAGGGGAAGACAGGCGCACGACGCGGAAGGCCTCCCAAGGTCGTCCAGGGGGCTGAGGCAAAAGTGGGCCAAGCCCAGGCCGACAACAAGAAAGCAGCTCGTCAGCACCCCTGCCCCGACTGCAAGCTTTCTTTTCCGGGCCTGGCCCAGTTGCGGCTTCACAAGAAGGAGAAGCACAGCCGGCCGCCGCCCCCACGCAAGGCCCACCCATGCGGGGAGTGTGAGGAGAGTTTCGCGCGGCCAGAGCAGCTGAAGGCACACATGGCACGGGCCCACTGCGCTGGCCGTCACGCCTGCCCCACCTGCGGCAAGAGCTTCGGCAGGGAGAGCAACCTGAAGGCACACCGGCAAGCACACACCGAGGAGGATGTGGCCGCTGAAGGAGGGAGGAGATAATTCTGGAAGAGCCACTATTTCTGTAGGGGTGGGGGGTGGCTCATTTAGAGGTGGACGGGGTTTGTAAAATGTACCACAGGAAATGGGGTTTTAATAAATTTGTGTCTTAGAGGGTGGGACTCATGTTGGGTTTTGGAAGACAATTCAGTAAGTGGAAAGCTTTCATAGGTTTTTATTATTTGTAATCGTCCTACTCAAAAGGAGTTGTTTGGTTAGTGTGTACCTTATGTAGTTATTTTTAAGAGTGTCTGTTGGGAGGGGGGGTTGCTTTTTTATAGAGAAGGTGAAGTTTGAGGATAACCTTTTGAAGGAATGGCTATATAGTTGGAACTGTAAATAAACTCAGTTATGTACCTATGTTTAGCTGCATTAAAAGTGGGCAGGCCCCTACATCAGAGCCTGTGAGAGGGAGTTTAATGGTGTTTGATATTTTAAGTGATTTTTATTTTTTATCATGATTGTGTGTTTTTTGTATTCTTTTTAGAAATGTGTGTGGGTAAATAGCTTCCAGGTTGTCTGATTAATGGAACATTTAATTTCTGGATTTAACTTAAAGTGTTAACGTAGCACTTGTAGGAATCTCAGTTTATTATTTTGAATATGTTGACTTAAATTGAGGTTAAAATTTCTTGCAGGGAGGCTACATAAAACAGGATTGTATTGGTTTTAAGCTTTTATGTAATGTATAATGAATGCAAATATGTTTTGGTGTTTGGTTTATTACATGCGGGTACTAGGTAAATTTAGTTCATTTATTAAGCATACTGCAAGTCAGATTAAAGGCTGCAAAATGTGCTTTGTCATTCATCAAGGGAAATTTTACCTCCTGCATGTTTAACCTGAGAATTTCCATAAAATTCCAGAAGGTGAGTTTTATTTGAGAACTATATTGTTCATTTGACACGTTTTCTCCACTCTTACTTGAGGCCCCCATCTGTGCAGAGCTTCCTGCATAGTTCTCCTAAGTACAATTCTCATCCCTGCACTTGAAGCCTTCATTTTAACCACATCAGTAATTTAATATTTTAATAGCCCTGTGAAATGAGAAAAAAGGCCTGAGCAGAAACCTGCGAGGAACTGTAATATCTGTAATGTTTTCTTTGTAACAGCTGACTGTATGCAAATGTGGTCCTTAACCACTATGCTGACAAGTTGTAATTAAACTGACCCAAGGGTCTGATATGAAAGTTGTCATTCTTCTGTTTTCATTTGTTCTGTCAAAACATAATGGTTGGCATGTAAGAATGGCTTTCTGAAACATAGATTATGGGTGTGTTGAACATATTTGTACATGTGTATATAACAATATTCAGCTGTATGATTTTGGCAGACCACCAGAGTAAATGTCTGGATTTTCCCTTATCAGGCACCGCTGATTAATGGGTAGTGCACTTGCTTCAATTTCAAAGCTATGGCATGAAATCCCGTAATAGCTGTATGCGTGTTCTCAAATTTTCCTCTATGTAAATTTTCTTCCCGTTTCAGTGTAAAAAACACATACTTGGCTAAACTGGTATGCTGATATTGGCCAAAGTGTGTGAGTTCCCTGTGATGACTGGCATCCGTACTGGGGCATCCGATGGCTTGCACACGGTGCTCCGTTTTTGATACAAGCTGGCTATGACATTGCAGTGGATGAGCAGTTGAATGAAGGTAGAAAGGATGAATGGGCAAATGGATTTTTCCTACCAGTGACCCTAGACATCAAACCCCTCACTACGCTTCAGCCCATGGACGTCTAATCTTCAATTGACACCCAAAGCTGTCTCTGCTGTTTTGTAAAAGGACATCATGCCTATCACTCTTGATACACAATGTCTTCCTTTTACGGATTGTGGAACCCTGATATATATTTTAAGGGTTTTAAAAGTACCGTGAATTTTCAAAATTGCATTAAAAGCAAGTTTCTTCTTATAGACACAAATTATAGGTGTATTGTTAATTTAAAATCTAGTTCCTGTTGCTGATAGACTAGATAATTCCACTGGCGGTGCAGCACACAGCTGCCTACTGTAGGGGGCAGTAGTGAATGAAGAGGCTGTAATTGGAGTTTCTCTCGTGCCTTGTTTTTATTCCGGAAGACGGATGCGGTATCCGTTACAGGAAGGGAGGCAAAAGGTTTAATTAACATATAACAAAATGCCGTGTTTCTGTATAGTTTAGAAATGAAAAAAAGACATTGAAAATAAAAATGAAAGTGATACCTTTATTGGCATTTATTCATGCTGTAAGATATAGTCCATCAACCAGTTATTTGTGTATTGTCTGCTATATATAGTAGGCAGCTAGTTATCAACGGGGTCATAGCGTTAGTGTGCTGAAAAGCAGTATGTGATTTATGACTGCTTGTTTTCTTTTAACTTACTTACTTTAACGTTACGGAGGTTGTGCTTTGAAATGGACGGAGCTTTAACAGGTAAATACGTTGCCAGTTTATATTGCGTGAGTAAGTGGGTCTGCGTAGCTTCTTCATACACTTGCATGGTGTCATTTTTGTGCACTACATATTCTTTTGTGTAAAATGTGTTCTCGTTATTATTATTATTTAGTAATAGTAGTAGTTTTTTTTATTTAGGCTAACCGAATCTTCCTCTGAAGTGAATTTTGATCGTTTTTCCAACATTAAGTTCTATGCTTCCTCAGTCATCGTTTGTCATTATGCCCGTACCTACCATCGAGGATGCCGAGGTAAATTCCTCAGTATTTTTTCTCCAACCCCAATAACCACAATCCATTACTGGTCACACCTAGGAAGGACTAACAGTTTTGGACCTCAGTATTTTAAAAATCTTGGCTACAGCCCTGTTGTCATGCAAATGTCTTCCCCTTTTCTCTCATTTTAGACCCCATGTCTGAGAGCTTTACCATTGATATCCAGCTGACGGAGCTAGGCTTTCCAGATCCCTTCCAAAATGGAGACACGCAGAATAAAACTTCATTGGCAACTGCTTCAGATAATTCCTCCTGCACTCCTAAAACTCATCCAAATAGCAGTCCATCTCCCATTACCTGCAATTACACAAATGCACTGCCTGCTAATAACTTCCCTTTAAATCCTGTGCAGGCCTGTGACAGTCTACCTGATCTCGGTTCCAACACAGACCATGATTCTCATGCGCATGAAAGATTGCAGATCATTGATCCAAAGGATGTCACTGGTCATAAATCTAAACCCAGTCAATCTAGCAGTATGGCCCCTAATTTGGTCTCTAAAACAAAAACTGTCCTTGTGAAAAAAAAAGATCCCCATAAACTCCATATCGGTGATAAAAAACAAAAAGGAAGGAGGCCTAAGAGGGATGCTGGTGCATTTGAAATGGAGGTGGATTCTGCAGAGACTGATAACAGTGACGATTCAGAGGAGGATGAAGATGAGGAAGAGGAGATGGCTGTCTCAGGTGTGGTGTTTTGTGCTTCATGCTGGAAATTCAACTTTTGTTTATTTCTATTTTTACAACAGATTCACTACTTTAGGCTTTTTTGTGTCTCATGTTTGTCATTCATCCATCTGTTTTCTGAACACTTGCTCGGGGACTTAGAGGAGCCTCGAGACTATCCCAGGCTGGGCTACATTACAGAAGTGATACCATATTTTACATAAAATATATGATATTTCCCAGCAGTAGAACCTTAATGTTGAATCTGTTCCCCTCTCTCTTGCATTAGATATCCCAACTGACAGCATGGGGGGGCATTTCTGCAAGGTGTGTAACCTCACCCTGCCCTCTGCATTTCGCCTTCAGGAACACATGCGCCTCCACAGCGGAGCACGGCCCTATCACTGTGCTGAGTGTGGCAAACAGTTCTGCCACCTCGCCAACTATCGCACTCATCTCCGAAAGCATGCGCAAGCTGCAGACATCCGCTGCAGGATCTGCAACACTGGCTTTGACATGCTGGAAAGCCTGCAAGTCCACATGGAGTGCGTTCACCTGAGGAAGAGGATCTACCAGTGTGACATTTGTAATCTCATCTTTGGCTGCCTGGAAGAGTGCCAGCAGCACGCAAACCAGCACCAGAATGAGTGCACGCAGCATCAGTGTCCTCAGTGTGGCCGCCAGTTCCGCCGGTGCAAATCCCTTCTCGGCCATTTGGAGCGACATGAGCGCAGGCCCTCCTATGTTTGCACTGAGTGTGGTCAAGCCTTCCCAAAGAAGACTGCTTTGCTTCGCCACAGCTACTCGCACCTGGGATTGCTGCCGTATACCTGCATCCGCTGCCAGCGCCACTTTCGCTTGGCGTCGCTCTACCACAAGCACGTGTGTGTGCCGGAGCGGATTCATTGCATGGCCTGCCTGGCTTTCTTCAACAGCCAAAGGGACTTTGTGAGACACAAGGAGGAGACAGGCTGTTGGGGACACCTAGGTGCCGGGGGGGATGGACTTCGCTGCATGGAGTGTGGCCAGGCCTTTGAGAGCGCAGAAGAGTTGAAGAAGCATGCGGGAGCCCACCAGAGGGTACTGACATGTTCTGAGTGTGGGAAGGGCTTTCGGTCGTCCCTGCTCCTCATGTCTCATATGGGGGGTCATGCCGGCAGTAGACCGTGTCTCTGTCAGCACTGCGGATTAGGCTTCCCCCACCAGCAGGCCTATGATTGCCATCAGAAGCACTGCGGTCGTGTTCTTTCAGGCTCAGTAAGTGGCACCATGCCTTGGGTTACTCTGAGTGCAGCAGTAGGTCTTGCTTTGATTGGATTTTTTGGGCATTCTTCTTATGTGACCTATTATCTTTTTACAGGGGCCGTCAGCTGCAAATGTGGATCAGTCCAAAAAGCGGTGTATAAGGTCTGATAACTTATCAGCATCCCAAGATAAGGTGTGGCCACTTACACTAAATGAAAGTCACCCTCCTGTAGCCACTCTCATTATGATCGTCCCTCTCCAAGCAAGATCCTTTGATCAGTTGGGTACGACGCTGAGCAAGGTGGTTCCTCTCGAGGATGGTGTTCTTTGCAAGAAAGAAAAGCTTTCCCCATCAGTGCTCTATGGTCCTTTGGAAGAGGTCATGCAGATGGAGCCAAGCGTGGCACCAGAAGACATGAGGGCAGAATGGAGTATGCTGAAGGCATTCGGCGGGGACAAGAACTGGGTTTATTCCCGGAATGGGGAAGGACATGAAGTGGAGGTGCATGAAATTGGAATTAATGTGAAAAAAGAGATAGAACAGATGCAGGATGAGGAAAAGACTGATACAGGTGGTTTGCAGCAGGCAAGTGTTCTAATGAGACATAAAACCAAGGATATAGCAAGGGAAGGTACAGCTTGTGAGCCGAAAGAAAATGTGTCACCTTCAAAAATGGTAAAAGGAATGAGCCATATGGTTAAACGGGAACATGTATGTGCTAGTTATGTGCAATCTGAAATTGTATTCTCCCCATTAAGAGAAAAAGAGGAGGACAGCTCCATCATCAATAGGGGCCTTGGGTCGGGTGACCTGATTCAGGCCAGGTGTGAAATAATGTCAGATGAGAGGATTAATATGAAGCAGGTGGAAGAAAGTCAGGACAGCAACAATGTCGGGGCAAATGTGGAAGACCGTAACCGTGGAAACATGGGGGATTTTCATTTTGTGGAGGTGGAGGTTTGGGATGAGATGGCAGAAAACAACTATGGAGATGAACCACATGAATGTGTGAATTGTGGCCAGATCCTGCTGGATGGGAACCTCCTGGAGCACTATATGCAGCACGCTAGCGAGTCAGACCTGCCCTTCCCAGAATTCTCTGCTCTGACCCAGTCTCGGCCTCTGTCGTCCTCGTTTCCTAGCCCCCCAAAGAGGAAACAGGGACGTCGTAAGTGTCGCTGAAACTCCCACATGCAGTGATGTTAAAGGATGTTCTTCCCGACCATGCCAAGAACTCACAAGCTGTACAAGACCATAGTCAGGAAGAAAGCGTTATTGTAGTTTACAAATAGTTAATTCTATTTTGAAAGTAATTGCAAGTGATCAGAGTGGAACTCTCCTAAAGTTAAGAATACTCTTTAGAGTAAAAATGTAACCAAATTGCGACAATAAAATAACTTGTTACCTTATTTAATCTTAGACATGTTGTATTGCTTATCTGCAGTTTGATTTTGTCCAGAATATGTGGCATATTGGAATTATTTTCTGATGTACAGGAAGTACCCCTTTCATCAGAGTGGTGCTGTTCGTTTTAGTAAAAGGTTTGAGTACTTTTTTTTGTTCTATTCTGAAATGTTCTTCATGTACTTAATGTAGTTTTGTCTTTTTGGATTTTATTTGTGAATGAGATATATTAAGATTGTGCTGAACCCAAAAGTAGTCAGCAGATTGTCAATCTACTGTAAACGGTTTATTTTAGCTTTTAGAACATCATTGTATGGATTTTAAGCCCAATTAAAATGAAGAAATTTTTTTTTCCATTGCTGATTTGGCTGAAAGGCTTTGTTACTTTTGCTTGCACTTCTCAATGAACAAGTTTCTTTCAGATACAAATACTGAGTCTTTTTCTCAGTTCACATATTCTATGAACTGTTACATTTTTTCTCACAAATACTGTAAATTCACTGATTTAATGAGACTTGTACTCCTAAAGAGATAGTTACTTTTCCAGTCTGTAAGGTAACATGTGGGATGAATAACTTAAATTATAATCATATTAATCAGTCAATTTTAGTTCATAAAAACCAAAATGGTAAATGGACTGCATTTATATAGTGCCTTTCTACTCCTAGCGAGTACTCAAAGCACTTTACAATACATGCCTCGCATTCACCCATCCACACTCACACACCAGTGGCAAAGGCTGCCATGCAAGGCACCAAACTGCACACTGGGAGCAATTTGGGGTTCAGTGTCTTGCTCACAGATACTTTGATGAGGTCAGAACCAAGGCTCAAACCTGTAACCATCTGGTTGCCAAATGATAGCACTACCTCCTGCACCTATCTATCCTGTGTTCTCAGTACAAACACTAATGAATATTGTTTTGATTAATATTTTTACTGATTGTTGTCATGTCTTAATGAAATTCATATTAATGCACAATTTCACGGAGTAGATTTTCATTCTTTTGTATATTTTGCTGTCCCATAATGCTTAAGTCTATTACAGGGTTCCTAAAATCCAGTTGCGTAGGGCCAGATTTTAACACAGTTTGCAGATTTCCCTGTTCCAACACACCTGCTAAACCTGGTAATTAGCTAATTAAGATGTATCTGAGCAGGGAAATGTGAAAACTGTGCTGCATTCTGGCCCTCCAGCACCAGAATTGGGGAAACCTGATGTATTAGACAAATGGTTCTATGATGGATGGATTTCATAATTAATTACCCTGCAATTATAATGAAAATACAGCCAAAATAGAATGTGGATACATTACGACACATAATTGCCTCTACTTGAGCAAAATGCAGACTTGCAGAGGTGTAAAGTATAAATCCAGACCAAGATTTTGTTTCAACTAGGGCTGGGACGATTATTCGACATATGCCTTGACATGGAATTTTAGTGTCGACGCGTTGTGTAAAACTACGTAATTTTTTTGTAACTGCAATGCACTAAGTGATAAGCTAAACATGTTGTAAAAGACAGTACTTTATCCCCTCGGAGCACGTTAACGCTATATTTTTAGGAATAGCGCAATAAAACAGTCTGCTAATAACTGAACTTTACTGTTCACTTGATCTCTTAGCCACTCGAGAGCTACAATATTTTATTTATTGGACCTGCAGCATTGTTTTAGCATTGTTTGTAATAATCATGCAGCACTTCTATCATAAAAATTAATGAGACATCTCATGTCCGCCTGCAAAAAGGAAATTTGCCGCCCGCCCCGCCCCTCCGCGCACGAGGCAACATGGCTGCGTCTACCAACAGAGCTCTGGAACCTCTGTAGAAACTTCACTTCAGTTATGACACCTTTTCTGCACTTCTACGATAGCTGATGTTAATGACGCTGTTTCAGCCGTTTTATATTTTCTGTTTATCTATTTTGTCATGCAAGAGTGAAACAAATTATTGTTTACGACTACACATACACACTGTAGCCTAAATCGTTCCTTGCACACTGAAGTAAGCTATAAGCTACTTTTGCTAGTGTTTGTTAAAAACATGTTTCTCTAGTTATGAAATCATTCCATGTTTAAGTACAGTATCTACAACAGTAAAGTCAAATTGGTGTACTGAAATAAAGTAAAACTATTGCAGTGATTATTAACTGCAGTCTAACAGAAATCCTGTTGAATCTCTTAAGATTTGCCTTTTTCGTTAATGCTCTAATGTTTAAGAAATGTTTTAATAAATTGAAATGCTAATGAGAATTTCAGATTTGTGTTTGGGGGGTGAATTGTATTAAATGACTAAATTGAAAATAATTGCTTATCAATAAATTTATCATCAGATAAATCGAAAAGTTAGTTGTTTTGATCAGTCGAATAATGGGGGGGGACTGGGAAACAATCGCTAGATTAATCGTTTAAAGAATAATTGTTTGGGACAGCTCTAGTTTCAACCATCCAAATGAATATATAAAGAGTCACAGAGTGCTCAGCTGGTTTGTTGAAACAAAATCTTTATCTGAATTTTCAGAAGCCTGTGCATGTAAAAGATGGTTTTATAGCGATATATGTCCAGTAGGAGGCGACACATCCTGCTCGTTTTTGTGTGCATTTTTATACTGGTAAATACAGTATGATTTGTATAATATCTTATGAAGACTGGTGAACACTGCTGCAGGTTGCAATTAGCTGCTCCAGAGTTTTTAGATGATAGGTATATTTGCTCCATTCACCTGGCAAACAGTGGTTCAGATGCCTTCAAGGGATGTGTATTTGATGATGTATAAACAAAATCATGAATAAGCTTTCATCTATTTAATTGCAGGCACAATACAATTCGAAAAATTACTGGCACCCTTTGTAAAGATTTATAAAAAGGGTTAAAAAAAATCCACCTTTTGGTGAAGCAGTGTCATGACAATCCTTCCATGTGCCACGCCCCTCTCATTACCTCGTGTGGAACCCCGATTGTTCTCAGCTATTTTGCATTTCCATCCCTTAGTCTTGTGCATTTAAGTCCACGCCTGAGTCCGTATTGTCAGATCTGTCATTAACATTGTGTAGTCCTGATGTGCGTTCTGCATTTCCCCTTAACAAACCCTGTCTTTCCCAAAATATGGACTACTGTACCTCCCTGCCTGCTACGCCAGCATCCAAACATAACAGAATAACAGATCTCCAAGAAGACGCACCTCCGGCAACCGAGAGCCAACGCATTGGTTTGTTACAAGTTTGTTACAAGTTACATATACTGGCTAAATCAACCGGAGGTCCAGGAGGACCCCGTAGCCTGGGATTTGGCTAGGTGGAGCGGGTTCCTCCTAAGTGAGGCAACCCCGCCCGGAAATGCGTACCCCTTGCGGAAGGTACACAAAAATTTCCGGCAGCTGGTACAGTGGATTATTGAAAGGAGAGCCCAGTCAGTCGTGCTGTGCTGTGCTGTGCAGGGGCTACTGTACCGCCTCCCATCCTCTCAGAGAGATATTCCGCCGACAACCACCAGCCAGAAAAAGAAGAAGAGCAGGAAGCAAAAGGAGAATCGAGAGGAGGCACTGACAATCCACCTGGAAGCCACCAGCTTCTCTCCTTGCCAGTGATTGGGAGGGCTCCCCAATCACCTCGGACATCATTGCCGTTGCAGAGCTGCTGCCTCTTGCAGCATGTCATTACCGGGAGGCACGCCTTGACAAGAGAGGGGCAAGGGCGGTTTGGGACGCTATTCCTCAAATCCCCAGGGCTCTTAAAGGGGCAACGCCTGCTCTTACGGCGCCAACCTTAGCGGTGATCACCGATGTCCCTGATCTGCCTATTTTACCTGTCCTGCCGGCACCTGACATGCCTGTCATGCCTGATCTGCTTGTCGTGCCTGATCTACCTGACCCACCTGATCTGCATGTTCCGGCTATTCAGCCTGATCTGCCAGTCTTGCTTGTCCCTCTGGCTACTGCGGTGCCCCCTGCTGGTCCCAAATTAGCAGTTCCTACACCACTGTTCAAGGTGCATGCAGCACCGTCGCCATTCAAGGTGCCTGCAGCACCGTCATCATCTGAGGTGCCTGCAGCATCGCTGCCACCCAAGGTGCCTGCTATGGCGTCACCTACATTACAGCTGCTCCGCCCGGGCTCCCTTCTCCGCATGCAGCTGCTCTGCCTGTGCCTGATGCCCCAGCCCAGGCTCCGTCTGTCCTGGTCCCTGTTCCAGCTCCAGTCCCCCCAGCTCCAGATCCAGTCCCTGTTCCAGAGGAGGTTCCAGACAGACCATCGCTCCGCCTCCCGTGATAGAAGGAGAGGAGGAGCTCAAATGGGACCCCTTGGGGATCTCCCTAATGGACCTCTCTGGTGGGTCACCCTGACCATCACCCCAGTGTGGTTGATCCTGGCCGGGTCCTCACCTGTTGGTCTCATGCAAGGGGAGAGGCCACCTGCACAGGGGTTGGGGCTTCCCCTGCCCTGCCCCCTGGCTCACCCTCGGTCTCTCTGGCTGTGGCTCCAAGGGTGTCTGTGGGTCCTCCAGCTCCTGCTTGGCGGTCGCCTGCGGGTCCCCCTGCTTCGCCTCCTTGGTCGCTTGTGGGTCCCCCTCCTCCGACTTGTCAATCGGCTGCTCTTTCATCGGCTGTTGCTTTGCAGTCGCCGGCCACAGCTTCATCTTCCTCCTCGCCTGCGTCAGGCTCCCCTCCGACTTCCTCCTCGCCTCCCCCGTCTGTCTCCTCTTTGCTCCCTCTGAGGTCCCCTCCTGCCCCGGCCTCACGGTCTCCTGCTGACCCTGCGGCCGCTGCCTTCTGCCCACTGGGGATTCCTGGGGCTCCCCGTTTTCCCCCCTCCTGTACCTTCCTGCCTCCTTGTTTTGTGCCTTCTGTTTCTGCTCCTCATCCCTTTGTGCCTCATGTGTGTGCATTGTTTATTTGCAGAAGAGATGGTACCAGGATGCACTACGGGTGGAAGGCAAGCCGGCAGAAGCAGTGTGATGCTCTGGGCAATGTTCTGCTGGGAAACCTTGGGTACTGGCATTCATATGGATGTTACTTTGACAGGTACCACCTACCTAAACATTGTAGCAGACTAAGTATACCCCTTCATGACAATGGTATTCCCTGATGACAGTGGCCTCTTTCAGCAAAATAATGTGCCCTGCTACACTGAAAAAAATGTTCAGGAATGCTTTGAAGAACATAAAAAAGAGTTCAGGGTGTTGACTTAGCCGCCAAATTCCCCAGATATCAATCCAATTGAGCACCTGTGATGTGCTGGAGAACCATCTGATCCATGTAGGCCCCACCTCACAATTTACAGGACTTAAAGTATCGGCTGCTAATATCTTGGTATCAGGTACCACTGGACAGTTTCAAAGGTTTTGTGGAGTCCAGGCCTTGAGGGGTCTGAGCTGTAACTGCAGCACAAGTGGGACCTACAAAATGTTAGGCAGGTGGTTTTAATGTATTGGCTGATTGATTGGTTTTTGTGTTCCCCACAATGTAATAAAAATCTGCTATTTTGATGTTGTGAAGACCATTTTTCAGGTCTCCATGGCACAAAGATCTGTGAATACACTCAAAAACTAAAAATAAGTTATATCTTGTATTTTGTTTGGTTACTTATGGGTAGGGGTTAAGGTTGTCATGTTGGGATTAGAGTTTTCCACATAGAAATGTAATGAAAGTCCCTGCAAAGATATATTTAAACATGTTTAAAGCTATTTATTTGGATAGTAGATGTATTTCATATATATATATATATATAGATGAAGTACACATGGAAATATACATGAAATATACATGGAAATATAAAGCCTCATATATATGGAAGGATTTATATTTCCATGTATAAATACACACACACGCTTCAAAAGACTTGGAAATATGAATTTATGGAGATATACGACAGGACTACAAGCGGCGTCATGTGACCCGACGGGGCCCGGAAATAGACTGTCGGCAAGCAAAAGAATCAGGGGGTCATAATAATAGTAGTGAGTGAAATATGGGGGGGCGGAGCGCTGAGCCCTGTACTCGCAGTAAGTTTTAAAAGGAAACCAAGAGCCGTTCTAAAAATATATAATAACCCGCAGCTTTGTTCGGGGCCTTGCTGTTTCTAACGATCTCTGTACGCGATTCTGTATTTGTTCTGTGTTTTTTCGGAGGTGGAGCCTTTGGCGAAACACTGTAGACAAACTCCGGCAGACAAATTACACATATGTACTCATTTCAGATGGACAAAGACAGATTCGCCGTAAGCGTGAGTAAATACAACAAAACTGTCGACCATACGCTGAAGTGGCAGATCTACCGGTGACAGAGGTGGAATGTGTTGCATGATCGGTAAAATGTGCTAAGGTTTATGTTTTGAGCTGGTAAAATAACGTAGCAAAATTGCAACATACGGCCGAGTTCAGGTAAAACAAATATGGATAACTTAAAACGCCATCATGACTTGTAATTGTTCAGCTGTCTGGATCGCAACAATTACAAAGACATGCTATTGACTTTTTCAGGCATTTATTTTCCATGTATGTGGTGTGACAAATTTAACAATGTGACTGAAACCTAGCTACTTCAGTTCTCACGCCTGACGTGCGTATATGTATACTGTCGTTACAGATTCGTAAAAAAATACGTTAATCCATGTGCGATTTACCATATTTTTGTAATGTGGATTTTTCCTAGCAACACTTGTCCCACTCTCTCCATCCCTGAATCTTTCGTAAAAGATATGGAGAAAGCTTTCAATTTTTAACATAGGCTGTAATTAGTTGTTGTTTCAAACTCGTACTCCTTGTGACCAGCCTCAGTGGAGTGAGGCCGTCATGTTCTGTTTTTGGGTTATCCCATTTTACAGATTTATCAGGGTGGTGTCATTCACATCATGCTTCTGTAGAATATTAGTAGCATCTAACTCTTCATTTTTCGGCCGTGTGTGTAGGGGAATGAGGATAAATGTCCGTATAAGGATTTTTAAAATGATCTAATATTAACAGGCAACTGATTTCTTCATTAGATGTTCTAGTTACCTCAATTGCCGGTCCCTGGGATCTGGGATTGTATTATTATTTATTTTTTACTAAGTACAGTTTTCTCAGCCATGTCTTTTACTGCCCCTTTCTCCTTCTTCACTATATGTTTGTTTTTAGCGTGGACCATGTTCTTGGCTGGAGATGCACCAGTTCATTGGTGATCTCATGGCCTCAAGCTCTAGTCAGCCAGTGAAGGACTCTAGCCAGCAGGAGGCGCTTCGCAGTGCCTGGGAGGTAGCAGGACACGAAGCACTGGGCCTGAAGGCCGCTCTCCCCGCTCCGTCAGCCCAAGGCAGAGCTTCTCACGGCAAAGTTCCTCCCGGGTATGGTCTGCAGACCCTGATGGGGACAGCAACAACAGAAAGGAATAGAGAGGCAGGAAGTCATGGCAGCGGTGGACAGCAGTGTGAGTGTGCATGTGGGATGGATGGTGGTGTTGGTGAGCATTGCACTTCCAGGCTGGGGGTCTCAAATACCATCTTTGCTCTGAGTCTCATAAGGCTTTCCTCCACATATTCTGATTTCCCTGACATCTCTGAATCACCAGCCCTGGATGTACTCATATGAGGAGTAGGCTCTAGATGGTTTTGTGGTTGCAATCTTAATCTAAATTAGATATATTGTTTCATATATATTGCACACACACACAGAGTCATGTGAAAAAGAAACTATACCCTCTTTCAGTTCCATGGTTTAATATATCAGAATATAATTTTAAAAATCATCCGGTCCTTACCAGGTTCTGAAATTATTTAAATCTGTCATCAGATGTAAAACAATACACAGCAAATTCCACAGTGTCATTAACAAAAATGAAGCCGAAATGGAGAAGCCATGTGTCAAAAAACTAAGTACATGATTCAATAGCTTGTAGAACCACCTTTAGTAGCCTTAATTTGAAGTAATTGTTTTCTCTATGACTTTATCAGTCTCTCACATTATTGTGCAGGGATCTTGGCCCACTTTTCTTTACATTTTCATTGAGGATTGTGGGCATCTGTTTATGGAAAGCTCTCTTAAAGTCCTGCCACAGTGTTTCAATCAGGTTGAGCTCTGGACTTTGACTGGGCCATTGCAACACCTTGATTCCTTTCTTTCAGCCATTTCTGTTGCAAATTTGCTGGTGTGCTTGGAATCATTGTCCTGTTGTATGACCCAGTTTCAGCCAAGCTTTAGCTGTCAGACAGATGACCTCGCATTTGACTCTACAATACTTTGATAACTCAGTCAACTCAATGACTGCAAGATGCCCAGGTCCTGTGGCTGCAAAGCAAGCCAAATCATAACCCCTCCACCACTGTGCTTGACAGTTGGTATGAGGTATTTGTGCTGCCATGTTCTTTTTGAGAGAAGAGCGCTTTCTCCTGGTAACCCTTCCAAGCAAGCCATACTTGTTCAGTCTTTTTCTAAGTGTACTGTCATAAACTTTAACATTTAACATGCCTTAAGACCCGCTAAGGACCAGATGATTTTTTAATTATGTCCTGAGATGTAAATATATATATATATGTGTGTGTGTGTGTGCGTGCGTATATATATGTATATATATGTATATATGTATACACACACACACACACAAAGACACACACACTTATAGACAGTTCAGCAGCTCTCTGTTTAGCAGCATAAGTAATAAATCAAAAATAAGAACAACACACAAAAAGAAACAGCTATCCTATCACAGTATGAGTGTCTGAGTATAATATGTCAGTCTGTGGTAGTGTGTGCTTCATGACCTCAATGAA
>JAABNX020000151.1:2991857-3003539 GCA_015163995.2 Mormyrus lacerda
CACCCCCTTTCCCACTTTCTGTTTTTATAGTACAGCATCATTCCTGCACCTGCCCCGGCTGCCCCTTCTCTTCCCCTTCCACATCCTCCCCCACCTTCCAGACCCTAAAACCCAGGCAGCCCTCTTCTGTGCGGACCCAGCCATCACAGTCTGAGAGGAGCCAGCAGCCCAAAGAGCCCAGCAGTGGACCTGTCAACCTGGGACTTTGCCTAGGGCTGGGCCTGTCCATAGAAGAAGAGACCAGCGAACCGGGCAGTGCCTGTAACACGGATGACAGCCAGCGACAGCAGCAGGAGAAAAGCCCTGAGCCCCATGACAGCAGCACCAGCAGCCCTGCCCAGCCGTGCCCTCCCCAGGTGCCCACCTTTCCCTGTCTCTGTTGCCATCGAGGCTTCCAGACCTGTGCCCAACTTCTGAGCCACCAGCAGGGCTCTGATTTCCCCCAGTCTCACCCCCACTATCATCACCACCACTGTCCTCTCGCCTCCTGCTTGCACTGCCCCCAGCTCCCCCAATCCACCCAGGCTCCCGCCCCTTTTCCCTGCCTCTCCTGCCAGCGCACGTTCCAGACTTGCGCCCAGCTCCTGAGGCACCAGCAAGGCCATGCCCAGCAGGATGGAATCCCACAGCACCCCTGCATGCACTGCTCCGCCTCCTTCCCCCGTCCCTCCCAGCTCCTTCAGCACCAGCGCTCCCAACATGCCTCCAAGACGGGCGGCTTCCTGTGTGCTGAGTGCGGCCGGGCGTTCAACTCACACAGCAACCTGCGCATCCACCTAAACGTGCACACGGGTGCTCGGCCGTACTCCTGCTCCGACTGCGGCAAGAGCTTCAGTCAGTCGGGGGCGCTCAAGATCCACCGACGGATCCACACCGGCGAGCGTCCGTACACCTGCACCTTCTGTGGGCGTGGCTTCCCTCACCTGGCGGGAATCCGGGCACACCAGCGTACACACACAGGCGAGAAGCCCTACCGCTGCCCCCAGTGTGGAAAATGCTTCACCCAGTCAGGGGCGCTAAAGATTCACATGCGCATTCACACTGGTGAGCGGCCTTTTGTCTGTGGCCTTTGCGGAAAGGGCTTCTCCAACCGTTCTGGGATCCGCTTCCACTATCGGACCGTGCACGGCATCCTCTCCGAGACCAGCCTTTCTTTAGACACACATTCAGGCCTTCTGGCCTCCACATCTGTCACTACCATTGGTCCCCGGGGAAATTCTAGCTTTGGACTGACAGCCAATCGTAGTGTGAGTCCTGCCATCAGCCTCAGCTCTAGCTCTAACACTTGTGAGAGTCCCGGTACCAATCCTGATGCCGATTTGAGTGATCCCCCCTCCACTGTTTCCAGCTCCCTTCTGTCCCCAGGATCAGGGTTCCCCCTTGATTCGGGCAGCGAGCTGGAGCCCACGCCAGCTAAGGGCATGCGGAAGCAGAAGGTTTCTGGGGAAACAGCGCGCGAGGCGCGTCAGTATTCCTGCGAGGACTGTGGCCGGTGTTTTCAGGACGCCCTTTCCAGAAACCGGCACCAGGCACTGGAGCACTATTCTGGTCTGGAGGATGAAGAAGAGGGGAATGGCATGAACACGGGGACAGCACAACCTTAAGAGGGGCCAGAAGGGGAGGCAGTAGGCAGTTTGATGCTATGAGTGGCTGATTGGCGTCAAAGGCGCAGATGTTAGGGGGGATGGGGGGCACTTCCTCCCCAGTTTTATGCCCCATGAAGCATGGCTGGGTATACTTAAAGGTTGAGAGCTTTTGCTCATTGTTTAGTTCCCCCCCCACTTCAAAAACTCCTTCTTGGCGTAATGGAAAGCAGATAAAGAAAGGGGAGGGGATAGATGCTGAGGTTAAAGAATGATAAAGGGGGGAAAAGAGAAGAACAAGGTGTGCCTGTGAGCTACAGTACAGGTCGAAAATAGTGTCCTTTTCAGATTGATTCAAATAGATCATTAATGTTTCCACAAAGCACTTTAAAACAAGACTGATACTGTAACTAAATATCTGCAAGTCTAGTATTATGCAAATTATGAATAAAGTATCAGTCCTGGAACCGATTAACCACACTGTTGCCTATCTATAAAGAACATGCTGCAGCACTGCCTCTTCTTACCCACTCTGAAGATGTAACATTTCTCAGAATTGTCAAATTACAAACTTTGCACGGCCATTTTAATTCTGCTCAATTCTTTACCAGAGAACCAGTTTAGCTTTGGATTTAATTACTTAGTAGTATAATTGTTTTTTTTCCCCCATAAATATCAAATAGTGCCCAGTTTCACATTCTTTGTAAGAAGTTTTCTAGACTTTTGCAGAAATATATTTATTTTTGTAAGAACTGATTGGGCAGCATCAGTTCTAAATGTCTGTCCTAAATGATATGTACTTTTTGTTAATGATGCCCAGACGTTTTGTTAACTTTCAATATTTTGATTGTGTCCTCCCAATGATCATTTTCTAGCTCTGTTGGTGGCAGTACTGTATGTGTAGGCATATGTAAATGACTTTATAACACTGACCGTAATAACCTATTCATATTTATTTTTAAAAGTAAGCTTTGAATTTCCAATGCAATGCTGATCTAGCCGCCCTTAGCAAAAAGTAGTATGCTTGAGTATAAGTATAGCAAGTATACTACGGATCATGTACTTGTAATGTACTAGAAAGTATGCCAATTTAATACTTCTTCGGACTAAATTGGAACATTTTTTATGTTTACAAAAGTATACTTGAAGTATACTTTATAAGATCATTTTAATTTTACAAAAGTCTACCTTCAAGTATACAAGTACACTCATCTATATACTACTAGTGTACCAGGTACATACTTCTAGTCCACATTTTAGTTTATTGAATTACACTTGAATAGAATTACTAAAACTATTTTTTTGCTATTTTACTAGTTTACTTGTGATATTATAAGTATACTTGTAAGTTTGCTTAGCATATTACTTGTACCATACTATTTATATACTTGAAATATACTTATTAAAGTATTCTTAAATTTAACTCATACTGTATGTACAATAGACTGCAATGTATTTATAAAATCACAAGATAGAATGTTGAGAACAAGTTTGATATATTTATATAACATTTTAAAACATACCGGATGTGCATTTCAAAACCAAAGATCCTCTATAAAATCAAGTCCTCCTTTGCTGAAAAAAATGTAAAGGAAAAAGTGCACATTTGCATGTAAAAATGTAAACATATTAGTCTCTCCAAGATCAAGCCCTTCTTTGTCAAAATGAGTATTAGTACTTTTTGGCAGAAAGAATATATATTATATCTCTATAAAATATATATAAAAGTATACTAAAGTATAAGTATAAGCTTTAGTATTAAAGTATGTGTATTAATGCGCTTAGTCTTAGATTTTTCTTTATACTTATCAGTATAGGTCACGTATACTTCACTGTACTATTCTTAAGTATATAAAATATAGTATATAAAAAGTAAACTTCAAGTATACTGCCTCAGTTTTAGTATAAAATAAGTATACTTGTAGTACACTTTAATAAACTACTTTTTGCTAAGGGCGATCTCAGTACAAGGGTTCTGATCAAGAACGAAGCAGCTGTAAAATAACATTCGATTCATTCTGGCATCGTACTTGAAAGTGCATCTGTCAGCTTTTTCGTGTTAATTTGTGAAGCGTGGGATACATGCAGCCCTGCTCAGACATGCTTACATGTCTTTATGTAGCTAGGTTATACTTTCTGTTGTAAACCGCGGTAACGCCTCTGATTGCCTCGCCAGCAGCTGACGCGCTCTTCATGATGCCTAGCAGTAGCACAGACTTCCAGTGAAGCGCGGAGAACGACGCCACGGAGCGCAGTGGCTATGGTCATGAATGCTGTAGTGAGGATAAACAAAAAACAAATGATCCATTTTAAAGATGTGCTTAAACCAGGGTTCCCAGCTGGCTCCTTGGCATGCTAAACACATCATTGGTGAGGGTTAGTTACCTATTCAATTCAAGATGGCTTAGCAGGAAGTGTAGTGCCTTCATATGCTGGGTGCGTCGCCAGAAATCAGTGTTTTGACTGTTATACTGCACCCCCCGCCTCAGACAGACATATGTTCACATTCACTCAGACTGGCAGGCCATCACTCACATGCTGTTACCATAGAAACCCTGTGATGTATTACTAATTCTGAAAAGTACCCCTCCCCGTTTCATGATTATGAACTTGCTGTGGCGACAAAAAATATCTGTTTCGAATGGTGTGACTGAAGAATTGTGCAATATTTCAAAAATAAGTCCACATTTTCTTATGTGCTGTCACTGCTCATCGTGGGATAGGTACTCCTGTTACATCCTTTTCCAAAGCACTTCGATTGAATTGTATTAATATAATTCAGCAATATGTTTTTTCAATAAAGCAATGTGTACAATTAAGTTGCTTTGAAAACTAATCTAAAAAATGAATAAAGTTGATGCTGATTTCTGCTAGATTTTAAAACGAACAAAGACTTCTCCCGATTCTTTCTAAAATCAATAATATACCGATGTTATCACAAGTACGGGGATAGCAATACAGTATATGAAATGACGATGTTCACAACGAGAAAAATATGTTTTTCTCCCCAAATATGTCAAGATTTTCTTCTAATGGATAAAATTTAATTTCAAACCGCAGGATATATTAATTTCCCTAAAATATTAAACAGATACGTAATCTTTAAAAATTTAAACCTTGGTGAAGCAGCAGACATTTTGCCTTTGGTGATTCATAATTTAAATTAGATCTGTCTATACTTTGTTATACGTTTATCAATTTCAGAATAGGAAATGCAGATACGTGTCATACAAAAAGCAACTTGCTTACTGTCATAAAAAGGTAAAGGTGAAAACTATATTTTCGTTTAACAGTTTTTTACGCCTTTGGTTGAGATATTCTTAGCTCCAGGGTGGCATCTAGTGGACGTCTGGTACTTCACATCCTATTATTATTTCACAGCATGCTGAGTGTGATGTTTGATCTCACTGTACAGTTAGTTATGCTTATACAATACAACCATATAATTTATCAGTATGTTAGTTTGTTAAAATACAGATGTTTTTCCCAGACTTTTTTCAAGTTTAATCAGTGAGTAGACAGCAGTTTTGCCTTTTCAGGTATAGCTCTGTTCCCTTACTCTTGAATTGCCGTTAGGCCTAATTTGTATGGATTTTTGTACAGTGTTTTCTGGCTGTCATTGTAGAATAATAAACATATTTTTGGTTTTGGATTCTGGTTATTCATTGTCAGAAGAGTAGGTCTAATCTCATAAGCAATTGAAAGAGCCATAGCATATTGCATAACATTGCAGGGACCTTTTTCTGGCCCCCATAAAGATAACTTCAATTTTATTCAATTCTGTGACTGCAATCAAAAAACTAAAAATGCAAAAAGACTTATATTTTGTTTGGTTACTTATGGTTATGGTTAGGGCTGTTTAGGGGTTAAGGCCTCATTTTTGGATTTCAGTTTTTGCCATAGAAATGAATGGGTGGTCCCCGCAAAGATTTGAGTACAGGTCTAGATGTGTGTGTGTGTGTTTGTTTTTAAATTAGTTATTACAGAAAGGTACTGTGCTGTAACAGTGGTTGAAAAATGGAAACTTGGTCATGGTCTCTTGTCAAAGCTGTAGGGAAAAAATAATGTTAGGAATGAACCCATCCATTTCCCAAAACCAAAAGCACGGTCATGCCAGGAAACAAAGGGTCCAAGGCAGGGTAGGCTTTGCTTGGAATTCCCATCTGACAGGGCAACGTTATGTATCTGAAATGTGATGAATTTACTATAAATATCCATCCAATTTCATAACCACTTATCCAGTACAGGGTCATGACACAACTCCCATAACAAAACTTTTACTTAATGTTTTAGGTGGAACTACAACATCTGTACTGATTTTGTAGCTCGAGATATGATGGTCACCATCAAATGAATGGCAAAATGCAAGAAAATACTCAAAATGGCTTTATAGCACGTTTGCCAATCCTATCTCTTAACACACACAGTCCACTGACACACACAATACTTGCAACAGATAAGATTAGATATTATGCATGACTGAATATGTTTTGAGGAATGCATTATTAGGCAATTTTGACATTGTGGGAACATCCTATAGTGTTTAGTTACACAAACCTGGATGGAATAGCTTACTACACACGTAGGTTACTGTTGGCCTATACTTACACCTAGTGTAGCTAGAGGACTAGAAGTGTCCTGGTGTTTATTGTAGGGCAGACCTCCCCACATTTTCAGCCAATGTCTGGGAGGTTTCAGTGATAGTGGGGATGGGGGTACCTGTGGACTGAGCTGAAGTAGAAGTGGCAGGCTCCGCATGACCCTATATACACTGGGGAAGAATTAGGTCGAAAAACATTACATATCAGTTTGATGTACTCAAGTTTTGCTGGAGTTTGGCATGGGCTTTGGCCTTACAGGGTCCATTGAAGTTCTTTTTTGTGGTATGCCCTGTCACATGTTGATTGCAACAATTTAGCTAATAACATATAGATTAACGACAAAATGAACACTGCAGTGAATAGGCCTACATAAACCAGCACGTGAGTAATGCTTTGAGCTATGACATCACTAGGCATTCATTGACCGAAACGTGCTTAAGCGGTGCTGACTATAAAATATTTACTTTTGACTTGACCAAATCCCTGGGCTTGCCCTGACACATAAGGGTCAAATAAATAACACGATTAAACTGGCCAAAATTAATATAGCATGTACTGAAATTTTAGAGGGTTAGACGGAAATCATGCGTGCGATTTAAGCAATTTCGCTTTTAGTTTGAAGATAAACCTTACAGGCGTTCTTCCACGCATCACTGTAACCCAAACAAAAGCGGAAAACCTGCTGATCCTCGGCAACTCTAATACTTTACAGATATTATTTGACAGGATTTCATTTTCTCATTCTTTTTGTCATATCCAATCTTTTGCATTCCTTTTATCAAACGCCGACTATCGATTACATTATCCCGAATAGCCGTTAATGTGGAGATATTTAAACGAAATCGCAAATATCAAATTAAATTTACACAGGTACATACCACAACAGTTCCAAACACCTATGAGTTACATTACTGTTAACGTTTGAAGGACCTGAAAGGCACTTAGTACAAACTTCAGGATACTTTCCCTGCGTAGATACAAATGACGTCGAGAGACAATTTGGTGATTGGCGTTTGCTTTTCGATTCCAGTATTGTAGGTAAACATCGCATATTGTGACTAAGTATAACTTATTCCAATTCATTATAAAAATTCGGTATTGGAGGCATTCTTGCAATATATTCCGATTTTAAATGTCAGTATCCCAAGACTCACACACTTTCAACATTTCCGTAATATAATTATCTCCCATTTTAGGCAGAAATTAAAACGTAACTGATTCTTCCTTGTTACAATTGCCATACTATAGTTCTTGTCGGTGTTGTAGATTTTCAGTGTTTTAGTTGATGGTACATTGTACACTGTACTTTCCTTGTCCTTGTTTTTCTTTTTTTTGCAATACTGATTTTGTAAAGCGACTTGAGTTTCAGAAACGAGCTATATAAAGCAAACATATTATTATTATTATCATCATCATCAACATGGAGGTTTGTTCTAACGTAGCCCCGCCTCAGTCGTTACTCATAAATAGGATATCAGACTTTCGCTTCTGCAGAATACAAGCGCAGGTTCTTTACCTTTTCGGCTTTTGAGAAGTTTAATTTGGTACCTTTCTAGACTTACGGAAATGAAGGGATATATAATGTTGGCGTATTTGGCGCTGGTAATGATTCACTGGACGCAGGGTAAATATACTTTACAATTCACTTATTGTGTATTTCGTTTATGTTTTTAAATCTCCTACTTTTAAAGGTGTAAAGTCAGCCTACAATTTTAATAGTCTTTTTTTCCTACTTACTCTCTTAATTTCACTGTTTTGTTTTAACTTAACTTTCGGGTAAACTGATTCGATTTACGGTAAAATGTTTACATTCTTCTTCTGGGAAGTAGACCACAGTCTATTGTAAACGGGGCAAACAGGAAAAACAAACAAACACAAAAAAACTTGTATTCAGGCACAATTTTTGTGCTAAAATGAAGTTTTCATGCCCCGCTGGTCCGCTCCTCCCTTGTGCCGCTCATCAACCCCGTGTGAAATCCCCGTGTTCACCAGCTGTCCCTGCCTGTTGTCATTAGACCATTGTATTTAGTCCGCGTTTCAGTTTGTTTCCTCAGTCCGGTTATTATGTCAGCCTGTGTGTTGCCTGTTCCTCGTATTGCTACAATTAAGCCCCGTGTTTGTAGTGATTCCTGGCTTTCTTCGCCTTTGTCTGCGCTCCCGGCGCTCGTGGTCCGTGACAGAAGTGTACTTGAAAAACTTAAATGTGGGAAAAGTTATCTGGGTAATGTTCCATGATCAAGTGTTTGCTTACTGTTCTAGTGTTTACTTATTTAAATGTATTTGTCAGAATGTATTTTTATTTTGAATGTTCTTATTTGTTCAAATTCAATATATTTTTAGTCATCAATTTTTAAACAACTTGGATGGAAAAGCTTTGCATGCTCTTCTCATTTTTCAAAAAATGCACGTGGGTCAGTTAGACAATATTAATTAATATCCATAATGACATTAAACTTCTCAATCTATTGATTGCCATAATATTTCCAACAATATCTTGACATGAAAGCCGTGAATGGAACAGTATTAACTGTAATTCCAGTTTTATTAATAGTTTTGTACTGTAGTGTAATACATAATAACGCAAACAACAATCCATTCACACTGTAATGTTAGTCTGAAATAGGGTAAGATTAAAGGCATTCTAGAATTCACTAAGTGATCGATCTTTCAAGATCTGTCTCAACTTTTTTACCAAAAGTCCCTACTTCTCTGGTATAGTGTTTCCCACTCTTCATTTTAAAAGTTTCATTTGCCAGACCCATGACCAAATTTTATTTTCTGTCTCAGGTGCCCTGATTCTGAAAGGTCCAGAGGGCCCAGTTCTGGAAGGGGACTATGTTACTCTGGAGTGCCTGGCAGATGTGGAGTCAAACATGAGCCAAATCCACTTTGAGAAGTTTTCCAAGGTGAGTATCTCTTCAACAGCGACCTGCTGGGAAGTACCGTGTACTGTAGCTAATTCTGGTCTAAGCTACACCTAAGTTCTAAAGGTTCCTTATTTTTGTCCTTAAATAAGCTACTGAACACTGGCAGCAATTTCCATATTCTGCAGTTTGACAGTGGTGTTTATTTTCTCTACTGGTTGTATGCTGGTAGTCCCCGAGTTAACAATTGTACACAAGTCAGACACTCATACTTACAAACTTACTGCCATAAAACCTATTGTATAAAACACTCAGATTAAATACAATGGTTAGTAATAACGAATGCATGTACTACTTCATGGTGCTTCTGAGCACTTTATTGGTTCTCGCATTCGAGGTACAGCAGTAACATTTATTTACTGTGTTTTTCCAACGTACCTACAAATTTTCCGCCTATAGCGAATGCAGAAATGGTTTCGCCTGGAGCCGTATGAGATGTCATTCTACCGACGTTGCTTCTCCTATGACCTGGACTTGAACCGAGAGCCGGGCCGTATTGTCCTGTCAATCTTCGCCATCCAGAGCTGGACAAACGGGCCCTATCGCTGTGTTTCTGATAATACTTCTGAGCTATACAACTCCTCTGAGTCGCTCTCCATACCTGTGCACTGTGAGTAAAACATACATATTTAATCTAGTCTTCAATATGGTCATCTACAGAGACAGGATGAATAAATACCTCTCGTACAAACATGGGTTTACCTATTTTCATACGTCATTCCCTATCAACAGCAAGCCACATTATCATCCATTCACACACCAAATTGTCAATAAAAATATAAATATGGGTGCACCAATGTGTAAATTAGCCTTGTAATATCGCAATGCTGTGGTTGTGCATTTTGCATCTCAGCCTTTGCATACCTTCGTTGTTTTGATTCTTTGCCTACTGTTTGTCACCACTTCCTTTCTGCCTCCCTTTCCCCCTACACTCAGATATGCGCGACCTTTCGGTCTACAGAGATGGAGGAAGCTACTATAATCGTTACTTCAGCTCTCTGCAGGACTTGCGTGTGCCCCTAGGGGACAATGTGGAGGTGGAATGTTCAACTTCTGCTTCTGAGATGCCAGAGTATTCATGGAAGAAAGAGGTAAGTAGTTTACTCGCTTGATTATGCAGTAGTTCTCACTTGGTACTAAGCATATATTCAGAGACTAGAAAATTTAGTTTGAAACCCATTTCTGCCCATGTCACTACCTAATAGTGGGTAGTGGTGGCTTAACGGTTAGGTAAGTGCACTTGTGATTGAAAGATTTGCAGGTTTGATTTCCCCGATCAGCAAGGCACCACTGAGGTACCCTGAGTAAGGTACTGTCCCCAAATGGTGCTCCCCGGGTGCTGAATTAGCTGCCCTCTGCTATGTCATGTTGGCGCACATGGATTATATGCAGAGAACACATTTCGTTGTGGTGTGTTAACAATGACAATCACTCAAAACATAACCCCTTGTTCAATGACAACTTTGTGTGCTATGAACTGACAAATTGACATAATACCACCCTTCTTGTGACACTGGTAATCCATATATAGTAGAGCGATCAAATGCAATGAGTTTCTGAATCCACTTGCTTCCTGTTTAATGCTAAGTGTCATATTTCCAAAGTTTCAAATGCTCCAACACTATACTCACATAAAAATTCATTTTGTCAGGGTTGAAAACTTCCCAGTGAACTTTGAATAAAGGAATGACAAAGAATTTTCCGTGGGATCAATAAAGTCTAAAGCCATCTAATAATGGTTCTTTTTGGAGAAATTCCTTCAGGCGCTACCACAAGATGGCGGCAGAGCACGGATATTTATTCACGGTGGCCAATTTGCATAGATGCTGCAGTCCTGGCCAAAACGCAGCGTTACTGAAAATCCTTTTAATTCAATTCAAGTTGAAATGGATTTTATTGGCAGGAAAATTATATCTTCATGCCAAAACAATTGCATGGCGACAGTTTCTTTTGTCATTTTCAGGCTCTTTTCTTCCTGTGCTGAATTTCCTTAATGTCTCGCTCTGTGCCAGTTTTCCATCTCTTCTTAAATCATATGCATTTCAAGATAACAGTGGCTGTCTGCTCAACACTCATTCTTGTTTTAAAATGTCAGTTATTATATGGATTGGAAGCAAAAGCAGAACGTTAACGTCTGTCGGACATGCTCAAATTTTGACTCGATCCGAGATGATACCATAAGACATTCTGTATGTCAAATCATATGTCACTGCCGTATGTCAGTAAGCCCCCCACCCCCATACTCCTAACCATTCTCTTTCTACCCCAATTCCCCTTCCTGCATTTCCAGGGGGAGGACTGGGTAGTGCTATCTAGCAAACTGAAGCTCAAGAAGGTGAGGATTGAGGACAGTGGCAAGTACACCTGCACTGCCCAACACCCGTCCATCTCCCGACTGTCCAAGATGCGCGCAATCAGCATCACTGTGCTGCCAGGTGAGAGACGGCAGTGCCACAATATTGGATAGGATCTGATGCAAAATAGGATGGGATTGGGTAGAATGGGGAGGATTACAATCTCTCACGGCAGCTGTGGGGTTCATGACATCATCTGCATTAAGTAAACTAACACATG
>JAABNX020000151.1:3011548-3028107 GCA_015163995.2 Mormyrus lacerda
CCCCCCCCCCCCCCCCCCCATGACATGCAGAAGCTGCTGGGCTCTAACTGCCCTTGCTGCTTACAGTACAGGACATCATTCCACCTATACTAAGCACTTAAGCTGCTACTATATTGGTCCTTGTTTCTGTATCACAGCTGCTGTCCATTTTTCTCCTGCTAGCGTGTCTCTCGTGTTGACATGAATGCTATTGGCACTAATACTTCTCCTTCTTTAAATCCTTCAGGTTTTTTTTTCACCAGCTTCATTTTCATGCCCTTTTTACATCTGCTATCCTCACCTCTCTGTCTTTCACAACATCTTTGTTGATTTGGCTTCATGCGTTGTTCCTCGCATCCATTTTCCACTCTCTGCACACCTGACGCACCATGCCGTCATGGCGACAAAACCTTTCTCGGTTGGAAAAACGGACAAATGGATTGGAATTGGAACAAGCAACTGGAATATCATAGGTCACAGGATTAATCTCTCCATTCTCTCTGCCCCAGAAACACACATATATGCTAAGTGGCGTGTACGAAGAAACAGGAGAATGCTGAGCATTCAGGGCAGAGGCTTGGTCATGAAGTCCCTGAGCAAACATGCTCCTCTTTGGGCTTCACATCTGGAATGTGGGCTTGGTGGATAACACTGCAGCCTCAAGTGCCCAGGAGTGTGGGGTCAGTTTTAAGGGATTGGTGTCTCTAAATTGTGTGACTGTGTGTGAGTCTCTGCCCTTTGTTGCCTAAGATAAGCACTAGGTTATCCATGACCCTGTATTGCCTAACCCAGGGATGGATGGATAGATCTTGAGTGCAGTACAGTGGATTCTTGCTCATTAAAGCCTCTTTAATTATGAATGATCAGCCACCGTTAAGTCTTCCAGAGCTTGATTAGTGGGAGGTGTCACAGAGATGGCTTACTTTAATTGGATGGCTGTAATCCAGGCCTTTTGTGACTCGTAATATCATGTTGCCATTTTGTCAAGGCTTTGGATTAGATTGTAACAGACGTACTAGTAGGAATAGAGCACTGGAAGGCTGTGACTGGCACAGGTGACAGAGGCGGTTGGGGGCACAGGATCGGCACAAAGGGAGCATGAACTATGGTGGGGGGGCCGCCGGTGTACATGGAGGATGAAAGGATCGGAGACAGCAGGCCTTGGCGTGCAGAGCGGGGCCATGGGACACGGTACACCTGTGATACGGCTCACTGGCTCGAGAAAGTGGTGCTGGGGAGTGGAGGGGGTGGGGGGTGGATGGCCACAGTGTTCACATCAGAGGTCACTGGACCATGTGGGGGTGGGCAGGCTCGGACGGAGGGGGAAGTGAGAGGAGGGACAAAATCAGATGGATGATTGCAGTCCAGAGGAGGATGGGGGCGAGAGGAAAGGGCAAATGCTATGGTTCAAACCTGGATGAGACCTCCTAAGAGGGGGGAGGCACAGGTAGGGTCCCTGCTGAATTCAGGAAATCAAACCTGGACAATGAATAGCCATAGAAGGCGAAAAGTCCAAGATCAGTCACAGGGGCACCGACCAATGAGCAGCGCAGTAATCCCTTGAGGGGTTTGGCTGTTGCTTGCTGCCATCAATAAAGGGACGGTGACACTTTGACGCCTCACCATAGAGCACACCACCCACTCAGCAGCAAGTGCCCGTCCCAGTCCGTGCCCTCACACGGCTATCACATAGCACATATTTTTTTGCGTTCATTTTGAGATCTTTAACTTTTTTCAATCAAGTACCACCAAATTCACAATAACTGTAACAGCGACTTAGGGCGCTTTTCCACCGCACAAAGTACGGTACTTTCCGTGAGGTATTTTCGCTTTTCCATTGACTTCCAGTGGAGTACCAGTACCGAAATTTCGAGTACCAAAAGTGCCAAACCAGTGGGGATACTTCTTTGGTACTTCGAGACCTTGGGGTGGGACTTGCAAACGTATTTGCTGTCGATTGGTTATGCAAATAGCCTGCCGCTGAAACACAAAATATAACCGCAATCTTTTGAAACACAAAGCGAACAGCGAGACACGAAATAAAAACCCGTAGAAACAAAAATGTAAAAAAAGTAAAATGGAAGGATGGACAAACGAGGAAACACAGGCTTTAGTCGCCATATGGTCAGATGATCCAGCGGGATTTGGATGACACGACTCGAAATAAAAAAGTTTTAGCCGTTCCGGGCAATTCAGTTTCCCTGTGTTTCCCCTGCTGCGCGCTGATTTGTGCACGGTTTCGCTGTTGTTTATATGTCTTTTTACAAAGCCCTTGAGGTAAACAAACCATATATTTTAAAACATCACATGCCTTTTGGATGTTTCTTGTCTTTACGAATAATAAATGAAATTATTTAATTCGCTGGATAAAGATATTTCTTTGTGAGAACGGTATAGAATTGCTTATAAGACTATATTATGCGTGACGATCTACTGTATTCACATGTAATAATGTACCTGAGTGATTGTCAGACATCTCACATACATCTTTGCCTAAATATTAGGAGAAACATTGTTTCCTGACATCAAGGATATTTGGTTCACACCTGTTAAAACAGGTACGCAGCAACTGTGCGCTTCGGTACTAATAACAATACTGTATTCACATGTAATGTACCTGAGGGATTTTCAGACATTTCACATACTTCTTTGCTTTAATATTAGGGGAAATATTATTTCCTGATAGACAGGAGAAACAGGGAAACTGAATTGCCCGCTTGGAAGAAATGGGGGGCACACGCGAAACACCGTGCAATGCCGCTTGAAAATCAAAAAGCAAAATTAAATATTTTTTTTGCTTTCAAAAGACTGAATTAGCAGCTTATTCTTACTGCTTTCATCGGCTTAGCCAAAGTAAGTATATGTACGTATACATAAATGATGGCAGCATTCATGCAATTTGAATATTACTGAATCTTATACTGTAAAGTAAAAGTTGACATAACAATAAACCGCATTTTCCAGGCTAAACTGTTTTAATTTTGAGCGTTTATTTATTTTTTTAAAAATATATATATTATTTAAGCTACGCGTTGTGACGATGTCGGTCACTGATGATGTCATTTGGCGCCGGTACCATTTTTGTATGCCAGTGGAAAACCAAAAGTGACCTTATACCTGAATTCAACTTGTTATGGCATTTTGTCTGTAATTGTGGTAAAAAAAAATTGGCTTCTCAATCACTTGAATTTTGGATACAATGTTTTATTAGTATATTAAAATCATTCATTATGGATTTGCATCAGCATGAGTAATATGAAAAAAATAGTCAATTCAAGAGAATCTATTAGTTTCTTTTTCCTTGTTTTTCCCAATTAGGTGCCGGAAGGTAGCCATTAAAACCATCTGGCGCACACAGCACCCGGATTTCTGAGACATATAGTTGCTTCATTACTGGAATCCAAAATTGTAGCAGTAGATTGGCAATGGGAAAATAAGTTTTTTTTGGTTTTTAATGAAAGTAATTTTGTCCTGGGGTGTTAGGGGTGTGTGTGCTTAGCCATCATTAATTTTACCCGCTGGCCCACTCTTTTCGGTACTGGGCGATCTCAATCCGCAGGAGTGAGAGGAACAGCAATAGCGGAGATCTCTGTAGCATGAGAAATGGTCCAATCTGTTGACCTTAAAGCTCAGTTATCGCAGACAGTTGTCCCTAAGGAGTCCTTAGTGGGGAAAGAAAGATAATGACTTTATGAATCTATTGCTGTAGTATGTGTGTTGCTCACATCACTTTTGTTTCTGCGAATCAGCAGGAAATGCTATAAACAGGGTTTCATGTTTGATCAGGTATGGAAAACCTTTGAGGAACAACAGGTAGGAAAACTCAGGAAGGAAACTCATGGAATATGGAGCAATGTTATCATATGAAGTGGATTTAGATGAAAAGAAAACCAATTTGTCTTCCGGGATCGAGATCGTTGTTGACATGCCACTTGTTCTATATGTCAGCTGTGTGAATACCTGTGCCCAGCTAATTTCTGACACTAAAAAGTGAGAAGAAGGCGTTAGATCACATTTAACTTTCAAGGTCGTCAGCTTAACAACAAAGCTAGCGCAATAGTGCTTAAGCAGGGGCGTAGGTACCGGGGGACTTGTACCCCCAATTTTTAGTTAGGCCTCATTTACTCCCCCAACAAATTGACTTTGCATTTAAATTATTAAACTGTGTCCCTGCAATATGAATTTCTCTCCTAATAAGTTGATTACAGGACGAATATGGCAGAATACATGGACAAAATAAGGCAGAACCGATTAAAATCTGTTCTGACCCCAGACAGCTGTGAGTGTGCAGAAATCGCATTACGAGCCCCTAACGCATAGAGACATACATGAAACTTAATAATTCAGCAGTATTTCAGTGGCACGAATATATTTATTCCCATATTTTCATTCCTTTTCTTTTTGCACATTCGGTTGTCAGCTAATCCTTTTGTGCAATCCCGTAGGATGTCAATGTCAGATGGAGGGAAAAGAGATATTTTCAGTGTAGCGTGATTAGCTCTTTTTAGCATTGCGCTCCGTCCCTCTGTGCCTTCAGTCTCCTTTTATTCTCCCCGTATTACCATAACCCTTCTCATTAGCTCTGTTTACGTGCCGCCTTTTTCCTTCTCCGTCTCCCTGTTTATTTTACCTTAACATCTCCCGCGATCGTCGGAGGGTCTCAGATGTAATTTCAGCCTTTGCATTTAAATCGCTGCGAGATTATTCTAAAAGTTTCTTTTTGCTTTTCCGAGTAAAATTGCACAGAAATATTAATAAAGCATTTTCATTTCAATCCATGCCCACGAAACGGAGAACAGAGGCAGACTAGAGAAAGCTGATTGTTTTTTTTCCAGGTTATTTCCTTCAAGATAACCCCGAGGGAGAAATGATAAAAAGAAACCCAGTAATTCACTAGCGGGATGAAAGCAAACTTCTATGCTGGTTTATCCAGCTTTCCTCACACCTTTGATAGATGGTTTACTTTCCGGCAGAAACTGTGGTAGTAGGTCCGTAGCCGTTTTACTTAAGTGATATAGAATTATTAGACAGTTTATACTGGGATAAGCGACTTGATTTTAACAGGTGCTTACGTTTCGCTCTCTAACAAAAAGAGGAGTAGACGTTTGAAATAACATTTCAGATAGAAATTAAAATAGTATTCATAATTTATTTACACCCCTGCTCTTTTAGCTTGTACGACTCGGTAGTAGCATTTCACAGGTCATTGAATTAAAACACTGGCATTTGTTCCGTATGTGTCAAATTGCGAAACTAAGCAAATTATATCAAATGAAAAGGATGCACAGTAGGACATGTTCCCGTTTCGCACCTTCGGGGCTGCGAGCTGGGCCTCAGCCTCCGCTTCGCGGGTTTGCCATTTGCACGGCCTGCGCCCGTTTGCAGGGGCTCCTAACACTTGGAGTTTTTTTGTCCCATTTCCCACAACGGATCAGTGTCTTGAGACGAATAGTCCCTACAAATGTCTGCATAACTTCTGCTGGTGTTTTACGAGTAAGGCAGGAAATACTATTTTAAACTTCTGAATAAGTTCTATTTTAAGAATTATACTAAAATTAAAGTTAATTTGGTAGTCGATCTATATAGTTATTTAGGTGTATAATTCATTTTTTAAATTCAGGATTGAATATAAAGTCTTTAGGCCTATATTGCATTGTTCACCTATTATTCAAACAGAAAACATGTAGGCTAATTGCTGGTGATTCAGAAACAGATCACTTGCAACACTGGATATGCTGATCTTCTGTGTTGTCACCTTCCTTGTTATTACTTTATTACTAATTTTATATAGTTGCAATCACTGATATATATGTATATGTTTTGAATTAAACCTGTGTCAGTTAATTTTTTCTCCTTTCTTTATTAAGTTCTTTATCTGAAACATGTCTGGTCACTGATGTGTTGTTATATTTCCTTCCTCCTTGCTCAGTTTCTTTAAATTTGCTACTTCCCTCTAATTCTGCTCTCTTCTGGCGTTCCTGAGACCTCAATCTGACCCGGAGGCGCCCGCAGCTTTATCTGACCCCCATTTTCTTTAATGTTCCTATATTTTGCAAAATTGCAAAGACGACCTAGAAGCTGCCAGATGCTGTCTTGGTTTTGACGCCCTGTCGCTTGCGGCTGGAGTCGATTTTTGTCACTGAGAGTCTCTTTCATTTATGATTCATCCCTGTCCTGCGATGACATCTGTCAAATGTGCACCCCCCTATCCTGTGTGTAGTTCTGTATCAGGTACCCATGTGGTGGCAAGCGTGGCCAGCAATGTCAAACGGGGGATGGGGCTTCTGGTTATATCATTATTTCAGAAGTCCCCCCCCCTATTTCTCTGCTGCAGTGTTCCTGGTTTCATTCCGATGGCCATTTTGTTTTAATGTCCCCTCAGAATCTACACTCCCACTCATTTCCCCCTCCCCAGACCTTTGCAGCTCGCTTTCTCTTCCCTAGCCGTTTTCCCATTCACGGTCCATCCCAGCCTCTTGCCCCGCTCCTTTGAACCCCCCCCCCAACACACACCTCTGATTCTCCTATAGCCATCACCAATCTGTCCCCCCCCCCCTCTCTCTCTCTCAGCCTTCCCATTAAACTCAATGCACAGAGATGGAGGCAGTGCAGTTCTCCGTTTATCACATGGGAAAGTTTAGAGCTGTTTAAAAACATTCATTTTTAATTTTCTGCTCCTGTGCTGCACGCAAATATATGACAGTTTGCAAAAAGAAGGCCATTTTCCTCTCGTCCTCTCTCTCTCTTTCCCCAGTCTTCCATTTTTTTTATCTATTATATATTACTGTCTGTTTCCCTCTGTAGAAATACAAGTGCAAATCTGTGTCAGTGAAAGTGCTTATCTGTGTGTTTCAAAATTTTTCTAACCAAAGATTTAATGATTTAATATTTAGCTGTATGTAAATGGAAGAACCTCATGAATCAGAGAGGAGATATTTAATCAATAAGATGATTCTGTACTAATGTGTATGTACCAATTAACTCAGGCTTATATATTTAATTGCACGACTCCATTTTTCATAGCTCCTTATCTGGAGTGGGGTCTCGGTGAGCCTGCAGCCTGCCCCAGTGATCACAGACTGCGGTATCACTGGACACAGTGCCAGCCGGCTTCATTTCAGTAGTCATGCAGATTCATTGCATTTCATTTTAAACAAAACCTGCAATGCATAATATTACATTTGTAATTGGAAATTGCTGATACTCTTTTCAGTTTTGTAAAAATATAGTATTTTCTTGAAGAGTTCCTTTGTGAAGTAAGCACAAATGAAAAAGTGAAAAACAGCAAGTTAAAAAATGAAATTATCAAAATTGCGAGAATAAGCTTGTAGTATAACAAAATTAGGCTGTTGTCAAAATTAGAAATGTTGTCATGACCATAGGCAGGCAATAAATGATTAGTAAGATGATATGGAAACAGTATTTTCAAAGAAATGCGTTTATACACTCCTTCCATCTTCATATAACCGCTTACCCAGTACTGGGTCACTTAGTATTTAGAACCAGGAATCTTATTGGTTAAATTTTGAACCTCCTTTTTTGATCAGCTACGCAATTATCATGTTAATTATGGCCTTTAATCAGTTGACTTTTCTGTAACTGTGGTGTTTCAGCCTTTGATGTTTGCACTGATAAGCTAAATATTTACTGATTTAGCTAAGCAGATGACGATCACTAGAGAAATGTACACGTTTTTGTGTATTTAGTTGTAATTAAACCTGAAGTGCAGACAGTTTTGCAGCGTGTTTTTTGCTTGGTTTCCTAGCATGTGACATGAGTGTCATACTTGCTGAGTGGAGGCTTTGCTTGGATTCTGCTCACGCCCCACAGAGACACACACGCACCGTTGTCCCTTGTGTCGTTGTCATGCGAAACACGGCCGGCGGACCCTGGCGTGTGCCTCAGCCAGGCCCTGCATGCAAATCAAATTTGCCACCAAGCGACCCGCCGTTTCCGTTTCCCGGGGCGAGATGGCGCCACGGGAAAGGACGAGTGACACGCGCAGGCAGTCAGAAGCGGGCGGCCAAAAGTAGGCCGCCAGGCAAGCAGACCTCAGATCCCACTGCCCTGCGGCTGGGAGTCACGTGGTCGGCAACTCATTAAATATTAAGCATTTCCACACCAGAGTTCAGGGCTGTAATCGAACATATCTGTCAGTTACAAGCCAAATCATTGTGATTGTGCAATTGTGCGTGTCTTCAATCGAGCTGCAAGGAGCCACCCGCTCTCTCTTTCTCTCTCCCTCCCTCACTCTCTCTGCCGCTCCCACGCGCGGTCACTCCCGGACCATGGTGGAGCCGCTTCGTTAACGGGCGGATGCAAGCGAGCCTTGCACGCCGACGCAGACAGCCCGGCTGGCGTGCGATTTGGCAGAGGGATGGATATGGAGAAACAGGCAGCCCACGCACACACTCGCGCTGGGCTACCCGCGTGAGTGAGCGTGCAGGGGTGGCTTCCTTGATGGGAAAATGGATCCAGATTGCCTGAGAGTCTCTCTAGGCTGCAGCAGAGACAGGCCCTAGGCAGATGTGTAGGATGTCATGCATGTTTCCCAGCTAGGGAGAATCCAATTTGTACAGGTGCTGGTCAGCACTTTCCTGTCCCTTCAAGTAGCTTGCTTGCCGTCTTTCTTCTCTCGTCTTTCTCTCCATCCATCTCTTTGTCCTTTCACATGCCCTCACTCTCTCTGAAGCCACCGCCAATGCTTGGCGTTTGGCACAGCTTCCTCCCTCCCATGTCCTGTTCTTTTCACTTCGCCATCGCGAGTGAATCCTACACTTACATTTTTCTGCTAAAGCGCCCCCCCCCCACAAAAAAAACAACAATGCACCAGAAGGTGAGGGATCACAAAAGGAGTCCGATTGCACTACTGAGCAAAAGCAGGACATGTTTAGCGAGCGGGAAGTTGCACCTCCGAATTTTAGGTTGCAACATGCTTTGTGTTGTTAATACAAGGGAATGTTGGAAAAGGAGAGGGTTGAGGCGAAGGAGGGAGGGAATTGCAAAGGCAATGCAAGGAAATTAAAATGGCTCACGATTGGGGCTGTGCTGCACATCATTATTAGTTATCCCTCACATAATTACTACTGTTTCACACTTGCTATTGTAATTCTTTGGTGATAGAATGTGTTTTCAGGCAATGGTGTTTTCTTAGCCAAAAATGTCATTGTTAGAATATTGGAATATTGAAAATTTTTTGAAGCCCAAATGGGAGATGGTTGCTATTAGTGTGTGGCAATTGTCTCTCTACCACTTGCCCTCCCACAAGAGAGACAGGGCTATGGCCCCCCGCGTATGACGCATATTTGCTGCATTGCATCAGGGTGTCCCTCTCAGCAAGCGTCCTGCCATACCCCTCAATCGACCCCCACACCGTATGTCACGCAATATTAAATTGATGCTCTGCACCTGAAGCTAGCAAGAAAATGGTCATCACCCTGCGTATGAGTGCATTACGGTTGCCTATAATGCACCACAGGCTCATTACAGTTACCTCATCCTCAGGAAAATTAATTACATTTGTAGTGGCAATTAAAAAAGCAGGGCTGTTTGTTTGCTGCTGTAAAACCTAACATGTCCTATAATGCTGCAATTGCACGTTTTCTTAATTATTCCTCATGGTTTTTCTCCCTTTCCTGTTTAATAATGCATCCATTCTGAAATTAGACCCTGCCATTTTTCATTAACACCACTCCCCCCCCCTTCAATCTCATCCTCATTGTCACGTCTCCATAATTCTAGCAGGTTCCTTAGTGTCGTAACCTGATTTGATGGTCGTAAATGGCACAATGGCATTGTAGAAAATTTAATAAAATAATGACACCGGGGGAAGGTGGAGGCCATAACCCCCCCATCCCCCCAACGTTGTGAGTGTGGTGAGAGGTGTCGTTTGCACAAAAATTCACTTGTGTGCCATGAGACACGACCCACTTTCTGGGAAGTGAGTTGCTTCAGCCTTTGGCCAGATTTACCGCTGTCAGATTTGCGTACAAACCTCGTGACGTTTCACACCAGTGTCATCAAAACACTGTACCCATCATTCTGTGGGGCCAAGCCAGGAAACAAGAGAGAAAGGTCCAGGAAGACAGAGTCTCCCAGTAATGAACACGCCAGCTAACCAGTGGGTGATTATTAAGAGTGAATCACACGTGTGATTGAACTCTGGCAGAAGTCTTGGGGGAGGGGGAAAGAGAGGAAGAGGGACGAGGGGGTTTCTCTAAAAAAAAACCGGCAAGAAGAGGATGCATAGGGAAGGTCAGAGGAGGTGTTAGAGGCAGTGGGTGATGGGACAGTGACTGTGCGACCTGTCAGAGTGCGGCAAGAAGTTGGATATTTTTAATGAAAATTTGCTTTTGACTTTTTTGCTTTTGCAAAACCAAGCCAAGTATAGCAAACGAAAAGCCTCCGATTATGATGGAAATAAGTGAATGGATGTTGTTAAAGTTAAAAGCCATTTTTTAGGGGTGGCAAAAAATGCGCTAGTTGTTAGACATTTTTAGATGAAAATAGGTTCATTTGCTTTTGATGAAGGGAATAGGAAATTAGTCAAAGTATATTAATGAAATTGTAGCCAGTAGTGATAATTAGGATGGAAAAGCAGAGATGATGAAGGGCGAGGAGAAGAGGGGATGGTGATATAGAACAGAGAAAGGGAAGATTGCCATGATAAGCGAAAGCGAGAAAAGGGGAGGGACATTTACAGGAAATGAATGCCATGGTGTTGGGGATGAGGGGATGTCACACCAAGGGGGTTGGAGCGGGGGTGTTGTGAGTCATGGCTGTTTGGAAGAGGAGCATATTAATATGAGTGTCCTGCTGATAACATCATGACCTGCTGGTTCAGCTCTGTAGCCACACCGCCCCCCTGCCCGTGTGGTTCATCTGCATTGGTGTGCAGAGGCTTGTGCTGGTTGGGGGTGGCAAGCTGAGCCGAGGCTCACGCAGGCATGCATATGAACTCAAGCGCAGTGGTGCGTTACACACCGCCACGGAGCACGCCACTGTGACAGCCATGTGAAAACAGAGCCCAGGTGCAATTCCTGCATGGAGTTGCTGCAAATATATGCAGTGCAGAGATTTGTTAAATACACACGCCGCCTCTGGCACAGCACAAGGTACACTCACTGCACATGCTCACAAGCTAATGAGTCTCCGATTCATGGACAAATGTGCAAATAAATGCACAAGAGTTTCAGAGGCACAGGTGAACTGGGTAACATTTTACTTAAAGCTGTCAATACACTCTAGATATCTTCATAATGCATTATAATGGTCAGTATAAGAATTAATAAAGCATTACAGTATCTTCTCTTGACAGTCAAAAGGCAAAATAGCATTGCTTATAACACTTCATAAGCTCCAATGAAGCTCTTATCTAAAATACATACCTTCATAATTCATTATAATGGTTGGTATAAGCATTAAGGATGCTTTGTACTGCATTATGAAGGTTTCTATAGTGTATTATAGATGGGAATGTCACAAAACATTCAGAAAGCCTATAAAGGCTATAATGGGTTATGCCTTTTATGAATATGTCTAGCCATATTTATGCTGCTTCATGAATGCATTATAATTCCTAGGTTTCTACACACATGCATTCATAAAAAGTGTTACTGTAAACTCATGGAATAGTGTTCTAAGGGGAAAAAAAATCCCGAATCTGTTGACTGGTGTTTCTGAGAACTTGCAAGCAGCCACTTTCACTTTCACTTTGATCCTACGAAAATCCCCCAACATACCACAGAGCGGAAAATGACCCTTAGAGTGTGACTGTTTAATTTCTTTCCTACACGCAACCCACCCGGTGTGGGTCTTTCCAGTGTGCGCCTATGATGCAACGTAAGGCAAACGCTTGTTTTGGAGCTTGAAGAAAGAGGCTGCCAATTAGTTCATCCAATCGTCTTCTGCTGCGCGGGTTTGCCCCTTTCTTTGTTCCCCCAGCAGTGCCATATTCACACGGCAAGCCCAAGCAGGGTTTCCAGTTTTCATGCTGGGGGATGTTGTTGTTTTGCCCTTCTTCACCCACGCTGGATCAGAGCCAGCTCGAAATCTCTCTTCCCCCCTCAACCGTGCCGTGTGGACTAATGTCATCAATCACTTAATTAGGAAGGATGACAAAAAACAGACGAGACAGAAAAAAATGGCAACAATAAAAAAGCCTTGTAGTGCAGTGACTGTTGAAGAGATATGCGGAGGGAATCTGGAGAAGCTGGATTTGTGACACAGCACCTCACTTCACTCTGGCATGACCTCTGCAGTACCTTTAGGCACCATGCTCTTACTCCCTCTCCTCGGTCTCCTCTGCCTCTTCTTCTGTTTCCAGATTTGGCGTCTTCTTTGGCCTGGCTCTTTGTTCCCCTTTGCTCTAGGCTTCGTCTTTTCTGTTTTGATTCCAGCACTGGAGTTTGTAGTCAGTTGATCTGCATTAATGAGGTGTAATTGCTGCCGCTACCTCTAAACAGATGCTGCTGTAAAGTTGCTTCTTCTTCTGGATACACTTTCTCACTCTAATGTTTCATTTGCTCCCCTCTGCTTTCCTTTTTCTCCTTCTGTTCCTGCCTTAGAGTGTTCTCTGCCGGCTCGGTGGCTTGCTTTTTAGAGGGGAGATACCTAACGGTGTGGATATCTGCTGATTTTACAGTGAATTTGGCATGTTAATCGCCCCTTTTTGCAAAATCCCCCAGCAATGGGCTGGAGTCCCAGGCAGGGCATGGCTTGGCTGCAGTGAGAGTGCGTGAGCAGGGTGGCTGGCTGCAGGCAGACTGTTGTAGGGGCTCCTATAGCGAGGAACCCGATCAGTGGTGAGTCTGCGTGTTAGACTCCTGGTGGCCTGAACCTTAGGGCTGGATCATACTTCATGCAGATGCAGATGCGCCACAGCACACCATAGTGTAAGACTATCTACATTCCTGGCCGTTCTGGCTTCTTGCGCACCAGGTCAGGCATCTGTGTACTTTGACAGCAGGCTTGGGGTGGCGCTATAGTGCAACTGCCTAATTACTGCTTAATTATGAAGTGTGATATGGATGTTTTATGAAATATAATTACTAAAACAAACCATGCATTATGCACTTACAGTACAGTACACAAGGACATAGACAGGTATATGGCCTTGTAGTTCTAAAAGTATTTTATTTTACTTAGCAGCCATCTGGCAGTCTTTATGATCCTATAGCGAGGAAATGCATAAATGTTGATATTTCCAGACTTCCTCAGGCTGCCTTTCTTTAAATCGGCTCTCCATGATTATCTTCAGTCTGATCAGAGGGGTAGAAAAGGTGTTCGCATCTTTGGTCCGCTCTGTTGCTGTTCCCCTGTTGCGAGGCGTGATTGCATCACAGAACGGATCATGTACGTTGTTCTGTTTTTTTTGGTTGGCTTGCGCCTTCATGTGTGGGCCCTAAATGAGGTCTCTGTAGCTGAACTGTGTAACGAAAATTATGTCACCAGCCATGTGAAGCAGTAGTGCGTCCGCAGTAAGTGTGAGTGAGTGTGAACCGACCCTCACAGGATGGATGCCAAGACTATTGCTCTCTTGCAGATCAACCATCATGTTCGACATCCTCCTGCTGAAAGGGTTGCTCACGCCTTCTCAGGGGGAGGTAGGGGGAAACACATCCAGATGGTTCTTATCAGTTCTAGTTACCTGGCAACTCGAAAATGAGCCTCCTGGCTTTTCTTGTTAGCGGCTGAACGCTTGAGATGTCTTCCGGAGGCAAAAAGTCAATCTGCTACCTTCCAGCTGTTAATTTCTTCTGTGGGAAGCTGACGTTTGCCAGTGGACGACAAGATCCCGTCTCACTAGCAGTGACGGTTGGTTACACCTTACATGTTGCTGACCCCAGAATTAAAACCTTAAGAGGAGATTACAAGAATTACTCCTTTCATTTCTTCTTAGCAAATGGGTACCATATGGCATTAGGCTTTCTACACAGTTTCTGCAGTAATAAAACAGCATCTGCTATGGCTTTGGGGCCTACTGGTGCTTTCCATTTGCCCTCAGAACTCGGATTCCGAGTTTTGAAGCTGGAAGTGATGATATGTGTGCTCCTGTTTCTCTGAAATCTGAGAAATATCTCGGACAGCACAAAGGATCCTGAGTTCAGAATCCAAAATGGCTTCGCCCTTTATCAACAGAAGGGAAAGTTGTAGGTTTATCCTGTTTAAGCACTACTTCTCATTTGTGGCTCATTAATTTGGTCGCACAAACTATACCGTCCAACTTATCTGTGGATGTGTTGCTACGTTATACAAAAAGCACCACGCATAATTTGTTATCAACTGATATTGGTAACTGTAGCTAACAATTAACGGGGCTAGAATTGGATTTCATGATTAGTCACATTATTTGTCGGATTTAAAGTAGTTTGGGCTAATTGTAAGTGAATGAAGATAAAGGTCATTTAAACTCAGGCACCTTAAATCTGACACGTCCAAAAGCAAAAAATCTTGCTTTTTCATATGGGGCCATGGCATTGCTAATGGAATGAGTTTTCAGCGGATGTGACGTAATCTCAGAATCCGAAAATCAGATTCCAGGGCAAATGGAAAGCACGATACTCTCATGCGGAGCCATGCGGATGGCCCAAGAAAGATGGCGATTAACCGCCCCATGAGCCCCATGCTGAAATCGTGATTTACAACACTTACTCATGAACTGCAGCTAAAAAACACAGTTATGCAAACGTGTGGCAAGATGAAGGGACCTGAGCAGGAGGGGACTATTGAGGCACCCCGGCCGTTCAGCAGAGTGTCCCGAGAGTCTGCCATGACGGTCCGGCCAGCTCCAGCACCTGCCAGCAACAACCAGTGTATCATGGAAAATTGGAGAGCTTGCCAGCACCAAGCAGGATCGACTCCATTAAACTCTTGGGAAGATGAATCGGCACATGTAGGCACGAGATATTTATGCAATACACCGGGTGAGGGAGGTGTGAGTGAAGGGGGAGGGGAAAGTGTGTACAAGTGGCAGTAACGTGTATGGATGTTCTGGCCTCGTCAGGCATTGCACATGTGTTTTTTGCATGTCAGTGGGCCCTGTTGTCCCCACCGCTCATCCCCAATAACCCTACTCTGTTCATTACACCTTCACTCCCTGCATTGTTTTTATCTTCTTCAGTATTAAGCTTTTTTATTTTTCTTCCTAATTCTATCTTCAATTCAGGGCTTTACTTTACCTTTTTACAAATAACCAAGCTACAGCAATTCTTAAGGTACATTAAAAGAAATTATAAGCATGTTAAACTAAAATGCACTTTGTCACAGTTCGCTAGGCTTTCCCAGTCAGTTCTGTTCGATGTGGAATAGATAATCAGAATAATAGCACTAGTATGGGATTTTTATTGCATATTATTAAATTTTGCATAGCTGGGAATAAGCTATAAAGTCAGGAGTAAGAGATTCTGCCTATGGCTCCTGATTGGATGACAAGACAGCAGGTGTGTAACTTGGTATTAATCCATGAGAGAAGCTGCTGCACGTTTTGTGTCCTGTTGTTTGTTTTCTGATCCTGGCGCCACCTAGAGAAGTGCCATACATACAACAAGCACCACATGTTATCACACCTGCAGGTTCTCTCGCTACCCCTTTCAGCAGAGGTGTGTCCTGTGACCAAATAAAGTGGTGCAGCTCTGTGCACGCTTGCAGGTGATCTGCATGTGACCATGCCTCATCTCCTCGATGACACGCCAAGCCGGCGGTGGGAGGCTGATCTTGTCAGACGACAGGCTGTAGGGATGGGTTGGCGTTGCATAGCGTTGCTGTCAAAAGCTGGAAGGTGTTCAAAGCCATTAGGCCCCTGTTTGGTTCCTGCTTAATTTTTCATGTAACTGTGTAGTCTAATAGCTTCTTGTAATTACTACTCCCCTTCAAACCATTATTCTGACAAGTAAATGCGTGTGGCGTCTGGTATTATTTTTACTTAATATTAATTATTGCATCCTTTAACATGAATGGTCCTATCCGCTGGCATTACTTCTTCCCTCAGCGAGTCCTCACTCTCCCACCACCTCTTCCTTCCTTCAATGAGTCTTCGCTCTCTCACCGCCTCCTGCATCCCTCAGCGAGTCCTCACTTTCCCACCACCTTCTCCTTCCCTCAGCAAGTCCACACTCTCCAACTGCTTCCTCCTGTCCATGAGTCTGTACTCTCCCACTGCCTCCTCCATCCCTCAGTGAGTCCTCACTCTTCCACCACTTTCTCCTTCCCTCACCGAGTCCTCACTCTCCCACCACCTCCTCCTCACCTCACGGAGTCCTCACTCTCCCACCACCTCTTCCTTCTGTCAGTGAGTCTGTACTCTCCCACTGCCTCCTCCTTCCCTCAGCGAGTGCTCACTCTTCCACCATTTCCTCCATCCTCCAGTGCGTACTGTCCCACTGTCCTACGCTGAGGGAAGTAGTCTCTCGCTCACCCCCTCATGTATAATGAAAATGAGCCATCAACTGCTTCCCCTTCTCCATCTCTTCCTCTTTTTAGTGAAAAGGAGAACAATTCCTATTTAGTAGTTTTGCAGAATCAGGGCGACTCGGCTGATGTATTGTTTGACAGACCTTCTGATACCATACTGCTCAACCTTT
>JAABNX020000151.1:3028207-3042713 GCA_015163995.2 Mormyrus lacerda
AGTAGTTTTGCAGAATCAGGGCGACTCGGCTGATGTATTGTTTGACAGACCTTCTGATACCATACTGCTCAACCTTTGTGTCCCAAGTTGCTTTTACCTCCGTTGCCTGTGATGTTTTCAGCCGTCCATGTCCTGCCTAGCCTCCATCTTCCCTCCCCCTGTCTTTCCTCCTCTTTCCCCCGCTCCTCACCTCGTTTTTATGCCCCCTTCCCTGGTGCTGCACTTGCAGCCAACATGAAATAACAAGATCCTACCATTATACGGAGGGACAGAAACAGGAGTGCCTCTTTCTCTTTTCTATTTTTCCTCACCCTTGCTCTTTCTTTGTGTCCCTTGCTTTCTTCTTCTCCTCAGGGACACGGTTGGGGGCTGTGAGAGAATCACTCTCCCTCTCTTTTTTCCCCACAACCTGCTCATCTCTGTCCCCATCTTTTCCTCATCACTCCAGTCTCTCATGTTTCAGCTTCTCCTTTCTTTTCAGATTGAATTAAGTCATTTACTGCAGAACCTCTCTGGGCAAGATTGCACGAAATGCAGCAGTTCTGTATTTACTGCTGTTGATCCCCCACAGACCATTCTGATTCTGATTCTATCGATACAGGTATAGACAAACTCAAACAAACAAATGATTTAACAAGAAGAAGATATTGGTGCCAATTCATCCAGAGTACCCCCTGCCACAGATAGACTCCATCCCCCACACTGGCTTAGGGGTTGGAAGATGGATGGAGAATCAAGTTGGAAGCTTGGGATGCAGGAAGTAGGATTGTGAATTTAGCCAGGAAGTCAGATCAGTACCTGATACCCTGAGCATATTTCCAAGATGAGTCTATTCACCATGGGAGTCTAATTGACCATCTCCCTGCATTAACTGAAGAAACCTCAAGGCTTTAAAGGTGACATGTAGGGTTAAGGCTGGTTCATTCTTTCTGTGGGCGTGCCATAGCATGCCGCTGCTGTGACATAATTTTCTCCAGAGACTGCATTTGAGGGTCATGCACCACTTGAAAACTGAAACAAGGTGGATGGTCTGTACTGTGGCACAAACGAACCTCCATCGCTCATTGGCTCATTACCAAAGACTGTATACAGTATAAGCAAGATTGATATCTGTCTGATCAGACTGAAAACAAATGTGGCCAGTGGATTGAAGTGAAAAATTGGCTTATGAAGTCCGGAAATATTATCATTTATATGATGAAAGACTCCCAAGTTTCTGCAAATTAAAATAAAATATATGTTTGTAAGTGCAATCTCATATGCATGTCTATGTGCCTGCATACTGTAGGTACATAATGGAAGGCTAACTGTAGTAAAATACTATTTTTTAATATAACACTGATACCACACTTCATAAGCATGAGTTAAGAGCAGCTTTGATCTACACCACTACCCCAGACCTGGTATCAAAGCATACAGTCACACTGATGCAAGCAGTGTGAGCATCTAGGAGCGCAGACATCTGGCACTACAGCGCGTGTTATGTCCGCAGAAAGTATCAAGCAGCCCTTAGGTTCATCACTCAGCTCAGAGCTAAGGTTAGCATTAGCGCAGGCTGCCACCACCTGCTCCTTACTTTGGATTTGCCGCTAAGATGGTTCTTCCACATTTTTGGAGTGGCACGTCAGAGGCCGTAATAGAGCTCTCCAAAGACCTTGGCTTTAGCTCCTTTCTTTCCGTTTATCTTCTCTGGTGTCAGCAGCTGCCCCCCTGGCTCTTAGTGTTTCGTATCCCCAGGAGGCCATGCTGAAGTGTTCCTCTGGGAGGCATCTTTCATTAAAGCCCTCAGTCAGTGCACCTCACTGCCCAACTCTCTCTCGTTCTGTTTTTCGATCATCTCTTTCGGCTTCTTCAGCAAGTCATTTCCTGTTGGTTCCCATTTCCCTTTTCTGACATTTCTGATTCTGTTTTTTTCCGTTCATATTTATTTCTGTCTTCCATTTCCCTCCGCTTCTCCTAGGCATTTCCCCAGCCAAGGGAGACAACCCCCCCTCCTCTGTCCCACTTCTCAGTGGAGGCCCCTAGGGGACAGATTTGTAATGAATGCAGGGCCCTGTTAATATTTCACAGTTTGCCTTGTTCCTATTTACTTAATGACACTGTTAATTCGAAGTCTGTTGATAAAATTTTAATTTTATTTTAGTTTTTTGCTTATTTGTTTTAAGTCTAGGCCTGTTTGCACATGTTAATTGTTATCTATGTCCTTATGGTTGTGTCTCTTTGTGTGTGTACCTGTAAGCTTTTACGTGTCATATCTGTGCCTGTTGGTGTGTGACAGTAGAGGCCTTCTTACATGTTTTACCGTGTGTGTAATTTGCCAGATGTCTTTTTATATCATGTTTGGGGAGATTGCAGAGACTGTTTGCTGTGCCGCTGTACAGTATGATGCTATACGTGAATCTGCTCTGATCCCTGCTTCTGTAAATGTCTGTGTGTGTGTGCTCGCATCTTGTGTGTCTAAACATGTCCTAATTTTGGTGCTGTTTAGCTTTTCTGTCTTATTTTCCATTTCCTCCGGTGGTTTTGAATAATGGGAGGAACATTTCCCATTTTCAGAGAAGTGGGTGAAGGTGGGGAGAGGGAAAGATGGACAGAGGGGCAGAGTGTCTGTAAAGGGTTGCAGCACGCACACCTTACTGTTTTTCAGCATCATTTGCCGCTTTTTTGTTTCTGCACGTCTCATGGTCTCACTGATTCAGTGCTGCTTTGTGTGTGAAGACTGGTCAGTGTTTAAAAACAGGTCCGTTGTCGACAGCTCATTTTGGAGACGCCACGACGTTGCACACATAAAAGCAGGAGAGTATTCTGCAATGTGTTGCATCTCCCGGCTGTCTTACTCACTCCGCTCTCCCTCTTGATCTCCGTAGCTGGCCTGTCGTTCCCTGTGATCCTGTTTTTGCTGGTTTTTATCTACTGTATCTGCCCCCCCCCCCGTTCCCCTCTTCCAAACACTTCAAAATCTTTCATTCTCCTTTCCCCCTCTGTCTATCCCGTCAAGCCCCAGGAAGTGCGGGAAAGAGAGAAAGAGCAATTCATACTTTTTTTATTTTTTCTGCTCTTTACTGCTTGTAGCCGGAAGGGCACATTTATTACATTTATGAAGTCAAAAATGAGGGTGAAAGAGTGGCAAAGAATTAAGAGAGCGACAGTTTGGGCTTTTTTTGGGGGAGTGGGGGCGACATTCAGTTAGAGATCCTTACTGGATAATGTTAACATAAAACTAGGGAGTGCTGTGTACTCCCCATTCTAGTAAGAATTAAAAGAGTGACAGTTTGGGTTTTGGTGAGGGAGCTGTGTATTCCCCATTCCATTGCTCCCCTTCCTATCCTTGTACTTTACACTCCTAGTCCTGTCAGTCATCAGTTCTCTGGTCCTAATCCAGTAAATGCAGTGCAATTACATTACCCTGCTCTCCTTACATAAAAATAAAATTGGTTATTATTATTATTCTCCTTATAAAAATACAGCTGGCATGCATTGGGTTTTTTATATACCAGAGGAGTCCATTGAACATAATTTATTTTGTAATAATAGTCATATCGGCCCTGTATTCTTAATATATGCAAATGACAGACAACCGTAATGAAATAATAATAAAAATGGCAAATTATTGGGCAGTATAAGTTACAATTAATGTTAGCAACACAAACGGTAGGTCTTAAAAAGCTGGATTTTCTTGCGGAATGATTTGCCTCTTTTCAGGCACTTAAAAGTCTCACTTTGCTGTATCTCTGTCTCGCAGGGCTGCTTCATTTATACAGCTGTATTCAGGTCTCCCCCCCCTAACTCCCAGCACCCCCCCTCCTCTATCACTCTCCATTCTTCTCCCTGGAAATGAGATATCAAAATTGTACTCTGTAGGAAGCTGAGTTTCTCTGTGCTGTGCATTAGCCAAATATGTTGCCTCATGTAATGGAGTCTGTGTTCTGTAAGATACAGGATGGAGAGAGTGTATGTGTGTGTGTGTGTATGTAGGGAGTGCATTCCAACATTTCAGCATGCTGTCTCGCAGTGCCTTTGTGTGTGTGGTGTCTGTCTGTATGGATTATGTTTACATTTTTCAAGTCCCCACAAAAAATATGATTACAAACCTGTGTGTATAAGCAATGTATTAGATGGCACTTCAGTGAGCTAACTGAGGTGGGGGGGGTGGAGACTTTCAGTGGAGTCCTCCCCACTGAGTGCTAACTTGGAGAGGAAACAACTTTTACTTAGGAAACAAAATGTGCCATCGATACAAGCAGCAGGTGGTATCTGGAGTGAGTCAGTGTGAGAGTGTGTGTGTGTGTGTGTGTGGGTCTGTGTGTGCGTGCGTGTATTTCTGTGTGTGTGACAGATTATTGTGCTCACTCTGTAACTTATTGTATAGGGCCTTGTGTAAATCTTTTGGATTAGGGCTGCGGCCAAGTAGATAGATCAGGAGTGTCTTTGCCAAAAGGGTTTAGGAGCCCGACTCACAGACCCCAGGGACATTTGTTTCATGGCGGTTTGGGAGACAGAGTGGAGGGGGGAGTGGGCACCGAGGGCCCCATTTGGTTCTCTGGCTAATCGGGGCCTTTGTTCATCAGATTATCTGCATTCTCCCTGCAGACTCATTGTCAAGCAGCTCTTGTACAGCTCTTTTCTTACCCACTGCTGAAATTTTGAACTATTCTTCAGGGTCCAAGTGTGTTTTAGATAAACAGTGTTCTGCATTAATGTGTATGGGTTTGGGGGATTTGATCTAAATCTCAGGAGTAAGCGCCACAAGCCGTCCAAGTGTGTGGCCTCATCCGCATCTCCTCTGCTGGCCTGGAATATTGTAGCGGGTCTCCTGGGTTAATCCCCTGTGGAAATGAATTAGCACAACGTGAACAGAATGGAATTAATAGCAGGCTGAGCAGCGTGTGACTAAACACCAGCTGAGCACAGTGTGATTAACCCCTCTCTGGGCCGTGCGTGATGAAGCACAGCTTGGGGTTAATCCCAGTCAGAGCAATATGTGACTAAACACTGTTTGAGCACAGTGTGATTAACCCCAGTTTGGCCATGTGTGTGACTAAGCACAGCTTGACAAGAATAGGGTTAATCCCCTCTGGGCAGCATCTGACTAAACACAGTCTGAGCCCCTGCCTGGGTAGAGTGTGATGAAAAGGATTTTCCCATTCTGTGTAAAGAACAGGGTTAATTACAGCCTGGACATTATGGGGAGTAAACACAGTCTGAGCAGAGTGTGATTACCCCCTATCTGAGCAAAGCGGAACTAAACACAGTCTGAGCACAGTGTGATTACCCCCTATCTGAGCAAAGCTGAACTAAATGCAGTCTGAGCACAGTGTGACTAACCTCCTATTTGAGCAAAGTGGAACTAAACACAGTCTGAGCAGTGTGACTAGCTCCTATCTGAGCAAAATGGAATAAACACAAACTGAGCACAGTGTGATTAATGGATATCTGAGCAGGGTGGAACTAAAAACAGACTGAGCACAGTGTGATTAACCAATATCTTAGCAGAGTGGAACTAAACATGCAGTCTGAGCACATTGTAATCCCAGGCTGGACAGAGTGTGAGTGAGCACAGTTTGAAGAGAATGGGGTTAATCCCAATCCTGGATATGTAACTAAACACAGGCCAAATTGAGTATGACTGAACTGAAGCTGACGTTTTCCAGCCAGATCATCACCGCTCCCCCATCTTCCCACCTCTATCCCCCTTTACATCACATGCAAACAGGCAGAGAGCTCCCTTCTCCTCACCTGGCCCCCCATACTCAGCTGCTGTATGGCTGCAGATAGAGATCTTTAATTAATCAGTGTGCCCCACCCCCCCGCTCCCTCTCCCTCCGTATCAGTGTCGCCGCTTCCTCTGCCAGCCCCATTCTCCATCTCATTTTTCTGTGTCTCCTTTCCTGTCTTTGTCCCTCATCTTAGTTCCTTGTTAAGATAACAAACCACAGGCACACAAACGTGCACCCCCACACCATCTATCTGCTCTCCCTGCTTCTTGATTGTCTATCTTAGACAGTAACTATATTTTTCCCCCCCCCCCCCAATACACTCCCTCCAACATGCTTTTGTTTCTTGAGTCAACTTTCCCCAGATCTCTGTCTCTCGCCTCGGCCCCCCCACACACACACACTTTCCAGCACCAGGTGTGAATGGGACTCCAGTGGAAGGGAGCGGGGAGTGCGACGTGCAATTTAAAGATTATTGCGCGTTGCTGCTCTGCAGAGAGCACCACTTCTGGGGCGCTCAGACAGAACAAGCGAAAATGGAGGCTCGGGCTGGGGCAGTGTGCAGTTAGGCGCCTGAAAATGGATGCTGGGGCGGGTGCTGGGGGTGGAGGTGTATGTGAGGGTAAGGGTGGACGTGGGGCTGGGGGTGAGTGCAGTCAGGCATCTAAAAATGAAATGCTGGGCTGTAGTAATCCCCTCCCACCTTAGGAGTTATGAGGCTGCTAAGAAGCTGCCTGACTGTGCCCACCGAGTTGTAGGTTTAAATCCCACTGTTGTACCCTTATCTGGGGTACCTCATCTGCCTTCTGAAGTCAAAAATATATAGCTGGATAAATGGGTGAAGATTAGCATGGAGGCTGGTGTCTCACCCAGTGGTTTGGGATCAATCGGGGAACGTGTCAATATTGCCACCAAATTCAGCCCCAGAAAATGGGTGAGGCTTCTGGTTGTTTTGCACAATTCAGATGAGGGCATCCTTTTCACTGGAGCAAATCGGCTTGTCTGCAGCCCAGTTATGGCTCCCTTCTTCCGTGTCGGCGGCTAATTTAAAGAGACGGCGCCGCAAAGTCATCATCGCTTCAATTATCACCTTTTAAACAGCTGGAAGGCGCAGAATTCCGAGCCAGGGCCTGCGCACAGGTACCGTGGGTTTATTGCGGTGTGTGTGGGATGTAGTGCCCTGTGCAGGAATGACAGACTGGGGCAGATCTTTGATATGTCCTTGCATAGAATCTGTGTCTTTGCCTCAAAACAGACCCATGAAATTGTATCTTAAATAATCCCTGTCTTGAGAAGGAAGGAAGGATCATCTGTAACATGGACTTAGAGGGGTGGGTGGAATGGGCCCCGATACCTGAAAACTGAGTACTATCCTTTTCTGAGGGCTGAGAGAGTCTGGAGGGCCTGGGGGGTTGTGAATGGGAGGACAAGGTATGCTGTTATGAATGTATCATAATGCATCATAATGAGAACAAGTCATTGTCAAGAAGTGAAGAACAGTGGAGGATAAAATTACAAAAGTGTTTACAAGGAAAAACAATAATAGCTCCTTGCATCTGAGATATGGGGGTCATGACATCACCATTCGTTCGGTCGGAATAGCGTTCTGCTGTCATGGCAACCGCTCTCCTCCAGCTGTTGCCAGGCACCAGTCTCCATGGAGATGGGGGTAATGTTGGTTGAGTAGGGGGCTGGGGTTTACAAGTGGGGATGGGGGGTGGGGGGAGTCAGCAGAAGGTCATATGATGTCATTAACAATGGTGGTGATGCTAATATCCCTACACATGATAACAGGGCCAGTGGTAATTGGGATAGCAATTATGATAATATCTTTTGTGCATCTCTAATTATGTCAAAGCTGATCCTGGTCAGGAAGAAGGAGTAGGGAGATGGTTTGTCTGAATAAAAGAATGCAAAGGTCATTGGGAGTGGGAAGTGCTGATGATGGCACTCTCACTTCCTTGGACCATCAGGCTACTGTCTGCTAGTGAAGCTGCTCTTTCTCTGCAGCAATGTGACTTTCTTCGTCCCTCTTTGTTTGATATTTGCCGCTCTAACACCTCTCTAAGGGCCATACTACCTTTGCTCTAAATGAACAGCACTAAGCACTTTGTTCTCACAGATCGTTTACCCGTCCTTCCAGATCTACATACTCCAGGATATTACACTTCAGCGGTTGGTGCGTGCACAGTATCTGCACTGTGCTCAGGTGTAACTGGAGCCTCTCCACGCCCGTAACCGCAGAGAAACGTACCACTGCAGTGTGGGGATTGCCACTAACTGCACTCGCTCCCCCATGAACCACCTCCCAAATTTACATTTATTTATTTATTTGAATCCTTTATTTATTTATTCGCCCAAGTTTTTAAGCTAATTAGCTTGTGTCCAGGGGAAACGATAATTGAGTCCAGAGGGAGGACAGGAGAGCCAGGGAGGAGGAAAATGAAAATGAGAGGTTGATACGAAAGCAAGAGTGTACTGTATAGGTGTGTGTGTATTTTTGGAAGAAGAGGCCAAGTATAAAGAGTAAAAGGGAGGCTGGAACTGCCTCTGAATCGAAGCTGAGGATTGCTGGAAAAATGGTTTGCTGGTAACAATACAACCTTCCGTGTGTGTGTGTGTGGGCGCAGTTCCGTTAATTGGTGTCTCAAATTCATCATTGTGTATGTCTTGTGATCAAGGTGGGACTTATGCACAAACTAGTCTGGGCCCCCCAAATGTTTGTTTTTCTGGTTGTTACAGCAACATTTGACTAAGTCCATGACTTTAGCACAGGGGCCTCCACCCACCTAAATTCGGTACCACCTGTGATAGACTGGCATCCTGTCCATGGTGCCCCCTGCCTCGCATCCTGGCCTTCCTGGGATCGCAGTGACCCTGCATCGGATAAACACTTATGGAAGATAGACTAAGGGAAGGGCAAATTGTTCCAGGGAAATAAATGTGCACAAGATCCTAGAATGGTGACCCAGTCTTGCGAACATATAACTGAATGTGTCAATGCATTGCCGCCAAGATGCTCCTATAGAATCCAGCCCGGTCACATGGCCACAATACTGATCTGTGGAGTAGGAGAAGTATACTGTACTGCTGTGTGAAGACATGGAGGAGAATGAGTATGGAGAGATGGCCGCGGGTAGAGATGAGGAGAATGAGTATGGAGGAATGGCTGCAGGTAGAGATGAGGACAATGAGTATGGTGGAATGACCACAGAAGAGATGAGGAGAATGAGTATGGAGGCTGTGGGTAGAGATGAGGAGGGGTAATTTGGATGGAGTCTGTGCGGCCGGGGGGAAGGATAGAAGCAGAACAGGGAAAATGATGAAAAGATAGAGAGAGGATAGAGAGAGGCATGAAATTGAACCAGTGAATAGAGAAGTGGTGATAAACATTATTCTTCCTTGGGGGGCTTTAGCACTTCTAGTCAATCATTCTTTTAACCCCCCCCCATCTCTGTCTCTTACACACTTACACACATGCACTCACACCCTTGCTCACAGACATGCACAGTCACATGCACACACACCCTCGCACACAGACACGCACACACACATGCACATACACACACATGCATTCACAAATGCAGACACACAGATACTCACACACAGACATACACACACACGGCCCCTCTCCTTCAGTGTGTCTCTGTGTCTTATAGTAGCCACAGTGTGCAAGCTCATCTCTCTCTCCTTACCTCTCTCTCTCCCTCTCGTCCTTTCCTCCCTCTGCTCACTCCTCTATTTTAAATCAATGAATCAGAATGCCCTCCCCCCATCTTTTCCCCCATCTCTTACAGACAGTTTGTCCATTTTCATAAAGCTCGCTCTGTCTTGCCATTTTTGGCTATTGAATTGTTACACAAGAGTGCTGGAGAGGGAAAATGCATGCTCTGTTGTGACAACCACAGTAACCCACAAAAAAAAACACAGTGACCCACACACACACAAACACGTACAGGGACACTGTGAACATACACACACACACACACACACACGCACACACACTACTTTGTATGTGCACACTGTGATTATGCAACAATAGGTAGCAGTATTTAATTATTCTAATGTCATTTATGCTATTAGCAAACTGCTTTTCAGTTTAGTACTTAATAAAACAGGAAGGCCCCAACTTGAAAAAGAGATGAATTAGAACTGGTAATCCTGTTTGTTGTATTTAACTGGAACCTTGCTGAAAAGCCTTTGCTAAAGGAATATGGCCCAAAATTTAAAATATGTCAAATATGTTATAAAAGTAGGTTCACAGCCCCTTGAATAATGCTTGTAAGGCAGGTATACTGCTATGGTGAAGGAATTCAAATTAGTGCTTCTGTTGGGTTTACCTACGGTGGGGCCATTGTAACAGCAGCAGCTGTGTTTGCAGTGATAGAGGAGAGGAAAAGTGTGTGAAACTGGAAGAGACATTCCTTTATTTCTGGACAAACAGAAAGGAGAGTCTGAGCCTGCCACACAGCAAGGTTGCTAGTGGATGGGAGGAAAGTGACAGCAGACCAGAACAATGGGAAGGACAAGCTGGGAAGAAATTTAAAAGTACAGGCCGAGAGGAGCACCACAGGAAAATTTAAAAGTGAAATGAATTAGTGCAACATTCAGAAATATATCAAGAGAGGAGCGGGTGGAAGATGGAAATGGGGGAATGGATACAGAAGGTGATAGGAAGAGAAATGGGAAGCCATTGGGGTCATGTAAAAATCACAGGGATGAAGTGGAGAGAAATAAAATGGGGGTTATACCAGCTCCTTTTTTGTCAAAGTCAAATGCCGCCGGTCGCTGTGACAACATGCAAATGAGATGCAAATAAGTGGAACCCTAGGAGGAGGGCTTGTTGTCAGGGTGACGTTGTCATGACGACCCCCAGTGATGCACAGCACAGGAACACAACTGGGATGGGGGGTTTGAACACTGGACAGTGAAGTAAGCAACTAGGAAATAGAGATCAGCTGGGGGGGGGTGTAGCAGGAGAAGAAGGGGTTGTTTATATTAGAAAGAGTGAAGGAAAAGACAGTACTGGAGGAACTTGGTAGGAAGAAAACAAGGGACTCAATGGGAACAAATAATCATAAAAGCACCGGGGGACTTCACAGACAGTAAGGCCGGGGGTCTATATTTGTAGGGGGGGACCTCAAAAAGAACTTATTAAAAAGGAGAGAAAAGGAGATTAAACAGATGAAACAGGGAGACAGTACCTGACAAATGGTGGAATGAAGGTTGAGAGCCGAGAAGTGACAGCACTGCCACTTCCATCTTGGCCGTAAACGGATGACGAAAGGGGCAAGACGAGGCAGAGAGACGAAAGAGGTGCGGCAGGTAAAAAGCAAGGGGAGGGAGGTAATGCAGGGGAGAGATAAGGGGTCCTGAAAATGGGTATGCGCGTGGAGATGGGGAGTGAAGGAGAGGAGGGGGGGCAAAGAGGGGGCTGGGGGAAGTGAGAGGGCTGAGCCAGGGCATGCTTTACAGACTGCTAAGGGGGTGGGGGATGCAAGAGCAGGAGTGCAGGCTACAGATTGCTCACAGCGAGAGATGTTCTTTTCCCCATCCAAGCACCGCGTCGCACACAAGCTTGCATATGCCGTTGTTGCCGTCCTCCCATGCACCCCCCCCACCCCCATCTACCTGCACATCCGAGTGTAGTTAGACAAAATTCATGGAAGGCATTTGCTGGACAATTTTAGGAGCACTTCGGTTTCATTTTTAAATTATCTGTACTCCACAGTACATTTACGGTAGCCGTGTATGCATAATTGGAAAAATAATTAGGATTCGAATGCACAAACGATGAGAAGTGACCAAACGTGCCAAGCCGGAGCAGAGCCTCAGCAGGGTGGATAATTACTCGCTTCCCAGAATCAAAGCCCCCCCCGTCCCTAAACCAAGTGAGGAAGCTTCTGGAACCTTTTGGCAAGTTGGCCCATGCTGCAGACTCTTTTTGCCACTGTCCTCCCATGTTCCCATGTTTTTTTCCGTTTTTACTTTATTAATTTGTTACCACAAGGTCGTCCACCAAGGGGCTGATATGAATGCTAGCAGGGATCAGCCGTGATGGCGGTAGTGTTAAGTAGGTCCGTAACCACAAACCTGACCACGGGTTGCTGATGCAACCAGGGGGTCGGGTCCTTTTTCAACCGCTGATCTATATGGCTTCACTGCTGGGTGGGACTTTGCTGTCTACTGTATGCTGCCAGATGACTGCTGTGGGCTCCCAGAGATCAAGGTATATAGCTGAAACAGAGGGGCACGGAATCGGGAGGTTTGGATGTGCAAGTGTGGTGACGGGCCAGAGTTCCTCATCAGCAGCTGTGGGGAGGATTTTACACTGAAGGAAACTGCTATCAGGCACTACACATTGGACCCACTGACTAACAGCAAGTGGCGCTCTTCCCATTGCATCCCCTTCCTTTTATCCACTGAGCAGAAAAATGATGCGGAAGCAAGAGACAATAGGAAGATGTGAGAGAAGGCTTTTGTCTGGCATAGCGAAGCTGAGGACAACAGACCAAGTGTTTTTAGGTTTTGGTGGGTGGGGTGCCACGGAGGGCATAACTCTGAGCAGACAGACTGACTTCATGGATGGTGCAGGGAGCCACCGGGCTGCCGAGAAACGGATAGATGTAAGGATGGCCTGAGTGGGCAGACAAAAATGTAAAGAATGGACATTGAGGATTTGGGAAGGAGAAATGATGCTCGTTGACCTCTGAACTATGTGGAATTTTAGCCTCTGGCTAACATCAGCACTGACAGACTGATCTAGTGACACATTTATCCCACAGTGGTTATAGAACCTCCATCCATAGCCAGACACAAGCTCTCCTATGTTCTGCCTTCTTTTGCCTTTGTTTTGAATGAACAATAACTGTCCTGTAAAACAAAATAACACCACCACCCCCACCCTATTTTCTGTGTGCTTCGTCAATTCAGCACCGTTCCACCCCTGTAAATGGTTGTGAGCACATAACGCCAAAGGGGTGTCCCCATAAACCCCCTAAATGCAAGTAAATAAGCCTTGCCTGGGGCCACCAGGTCTCTCATAACCAGTGGATCTTCTGTAGGGACCTTTGATGGAGTCTTCCTTAGACATTCCGCTTGGCAAATTGTAAGTGTAGGTGTGCCCTCCATCTTTAACCCCCCCCCCCCCGTCCTTTCTCTGAACCCTTCCTGGCTGCACAGTCTGTGCCAGACAACTCCACCATACTAATGAATAGGAAGACAATTGGAAGGCTGATGGAACAGGAAGGAGCAAAGTGCTCAGTGTTCACCTGAGGCAGTCACTGAAGATCCCAGAGAGACAGGGGACAGAGCCCGCCGTAAATCTATGTGGAGTTGCTTGGACAGATTAAATGTTACTGCTTAAAGGTCTCTCCCCCCGTGTCTTCAATCACTGTGGAATCTTCCAAGAGAGCAAGATCTCTAGTTGGTTAGGAGTTAGAAGGTGTGTCGGCAGTCGAGAAGATGATAGGTGGAAAATGATGGAATGTGGACTAGGAATGTAAGGAAGACAAATACCAACAAAATTACTTGCAAAATGGCACTACAACGGACTAAAAGAGCCTATTGTATTTCTCTAGGGCTGGGAAAAGGGTAATCTCTAGTAATAGGTTGCTGTTAACAGAATCTCATTTTATTAAAAAAATTAAGGGGAACCGGTGGTGCCACCCACACTGAAGAAGCCTCTTTGAATAGCAAGTTAGATAATCCCGAATATCTCCAGTTCTGTTGTGAAGTACAGATGCATTTGTTGGCCAAGGAACAATTTGTAAATATCCTAGCAAAGCTGATCTGGTAACAGTGTGTCAAGTGAATGCAAAAAATGCCGCAGTGGGTCATGATGGGGAGGGGGGCAGTAAGTTGGAAATTAACAAAAGGATGAGAGGATTAGAGAGGCAGAAAAAAGATGAGAAAATGGATAATGCAGTGACAGATTGTAATTAGATCAGGACAGCTGTCTTTCTCAGTGGTGATTCCTATAATCCACAAGCGTGTAAACCCTCATGCGCACACACACATGCTGTCTGCTGGACAGTAATAACTGGGCAGATAAACCTGCAATATATTAGCACTGCTGTTAATTTAGGGACAGTGGAGAGAAAATAGAGCGGGGAAGTCGGGGTGGATAGTAGGGAATTGGTGCACAGAAGAGAAGTAGGGAAAAATTAACCAGATTTGCATTTTAAAATGAATGCCACAAGTAGACCTTCTAATTATTTCAGCTCAATCCACCTTCTAATTCTCATTTATTTTTTTTTGTTCCCCATTTTCCTGCCGGCGTGAGTTAAAGCATAATGATGTTTGGTCTGTGAAATTGTACATGCCGTGTACGCAGCTCCCTGGCTCTCTCCCCGGCCTTCAGGCCATCACTGAGGCCAGCGTCCAGCTCTTGTGCATGCACCAGTGTGCGACGCCATCGAATTAACCCTCTTTTTCTGCATGGCACACCTCATGTAGAGCCCAGTCAAGCAGTTTGACTGTGCTGCATTAATCTCTCTCTCTCACCTTCCTCATCCCTCTGTCTCCGAGGCTTTCTCACTCTCTCGCTCTTTTCTATATTTCTGTGATTTCACATTAACCCCTCTGCACAACACTGCTCTCTTCTCTCCCGCTTTCTTACCTGTCGCATTGCTCACACTAAAAAAAGAAAAAAACAGTTGTTATGTGAGCTATGTGTTAATTGGCCATGGAACTTCGTTAATATTCTCCTTGCGAATCTGCTCGTCAAGAGCCAGGCCCAGAAACTGATGAGTGTGTGACTTCTCTCTCTCTCTCTCTCTCTCTCTCTCTCT
>JAABNX020000151.1:3051730-3082633 GCA_015163995.2 Mormyrus lacerda
AGATAAGATTTTAACAACTCTGAGCTATTAGTTAAGTTCTCCCCAAGCAAGCTTGATGGGCCGAATGGCCTCCTCTCATTTGTATAGTTCTTATGTTCTTATGTTTTTTTTTAGAGGTGTTTTAACATGGTGCCCCTTTGATGTTGGTAGCAATGTCAACACAAAACCAATGTGTGGAACAAAAGCTGTGGCATTTCATCAGGGTCTGGTGGCGAGTGCTATCCAGAATCTCGTCAGGGCGCTGTTGGGGGAGCGTTTTCCCTGCTTTTCTGATGCCCTTGGCATTGTGGCCGCATGCAGATGCATGTACACACGCATGCTTGCAAATACGTGACCTCCATATCTCTGGATTGTGATGAGTGATGTTAAACAGACGTCGAGCTGTTTCACACCCGCAAGGCCTGGTGAGAAAAAAAAAAGAAGAAAGAGACGGGGATCTAAACAAGGCTGACGCAGCTGATATGAAGCAAATGTGAGGATTTTTATCACACAATGCACATTGAGTTTCTGTCAGAAAATGACTGTCATTATCATTATCTGTTATTATTACCCCCCTTTTGCCATTGATTTCTCTTTTTCTCTGACAACAAAAGAGATTTTTTTTCTACTCCATATTCTTCTCTGTCCTCCTTCCTTTTTATCTATGCAAGTTAACAAGCACAAGGGTTACCGGAGAGTAGGTCAGCTGAAATATTTTGCATTAAGTTTCTTCTTCTCTCTTGGTTCCTCACCTTGTCCTTTTCCACTGCTTCCTTCACTCTGTTTCCTTTCTCCACACCCCTTCCTGCCTCCCCTCTTGCCATCTTCTAAATTGACTTTCCAACCCACTTGTATCATATCTGTTTCTCTCTCCTGCATCTTTTCTCTTTTGTACTCATTTCTTATTTGCCTATTTCTCTCTTCATCTATTTTCTCTGCCCCCTTTTCCCCTCACACTGGCCCCCGTCCATCCTCCCCTTGCTCTTCTTCTGCCTCTCCCGCCTCTCTCCTCCCTCAGCCCTGAAGGATGACCGCTTCCAGATGGTGCTCTTCACCCCCCGGCTGGTACGCATCGCCCTAAGTAATGTCAGTGTGTTGGACGAGGGCGGCTACTTCTGCCAGCTCTACACGGATGACACGCACCACCAAGTGGCCACGCTCACCGTCACAGTGCCGCCGGAGACGCCAACTGTCGAGGTCAAGACGCAGGCCGTGGAGGGTGGCGAGGTGGAGCTCACCTGCCACTCACCACGTAGCAAGCCCCCGGCCACCCTCCGCTGGATGAGGGACCGCCGTGAGATCCCAGGTGTCTGTCACAGCCTTTCCTGTCCCTTTGATTCTCTGAATGAATGTCCACCCCTCACCTACCTTACTCCCACTCTTCACCCATGTGTTTCTGTTCCTCAGTCCTCCTGTCTCTCTCTCTTTCTTCCCCTTGTCAAGCTACATGACTCCATGCAAGTGTTCTATGACGTGACAAGGTTACATGGATCAGGGCTGTGCCGGCAGGTTGATTTAATCCTGCCCGATATTAAAGGTTGCTCACCTAGATCTCAACGGACAGAACCATAGTTTAATTAAGACACTATCTCTCCCTTTTACTTTCTTTCTGCGACCTCTTCAGGTCTTTGATTTAGGAAGTAGAATCAATTGAAAACCAAGTAATAAAACTCACATTTAAATGAACCATTGGAGTCCAAGAGATCTCTCTCCCATCACAGCCCCCATCTCTCCTTTCCATCTGTCTCTTTTGTTGTGTTGTAGAGAACTGGCAGGCCTATTAAATCGAACAACCATCGCATGACTCACGGAGCGATTAGAGTGGCATTAAGGAAGCAAAGCTTGTGATCACACAAGAAAGATGATGGTGGATGGACGGCCATAATGCATTCTGCTTGTCTGTTCCCGGGGCAGGGGTCGTGTCCCAGCAGGACAACAGTAAGACGGTCAGCGTGTCAAACACCATTCGGATCCCTGTGGAGCGCCGGGATAATGGCGCGGCTCTCAGTTGTGAGGCCACGCACCCGTCCCTGGGGGGGCAAAAGAAAGTGCGCCATTACAGGCTGGACGTACACTGTAAGTGAGGCCATTACTGGCGGTGCTCTTGCGAGGGTCACTGGCCATCCCTGAGGAATGCGGATTTCCCTCTGGTTGCTTCTCCCTTTTGATAAGTGTTCCTTTGCTCCCACTTTCTCCAGTTGCCCCTACAGTGAGAATCGTGCCTCCCCCCGGGATCCTGCGAGAGGGCGATTCGCTGAGCCTTGTCTGCTCGGTGACAGGGAACCCGCTGTAAGTGGCTGCATGTTCTCTGCCTATCTGCGTTGGCATATGAGGGGTAAAGTAGCAGAAACTGTGTGAATTGCAGTCCATCTGCACTTGAGTGTGTGTGGGCACGTTCGCATGGATCATCCTCCATCTGCCTGCCAGCGACACTGTCCCTTGCCCAGCCCCTGATGCGGCTTCCAAAGCTCTGTTCCAGCGCCCCCCCTTCCTACCGAGCCTGTATTTGGACCTCATCCTATCTGTAGCGGCAGACAGAAGTGATTGAGTGGCCCTTGATACACTTGCATCCCCTGGCATGGTGGCCACGCCTGGCTGCTGCGGACGGGCACGGTCCCCTGGGTTACCATAAGATAACGATCCCCGCAGCGGTGCTTCGGTCAGCCATTAATCTCCCATTAAACACCGCCTGCTTTGTTTGCCTGAGCCCGTCTATTGGTGCCTCTGTTTGTCTCGAGCTGACGTTGGGCTACGCTCGGCTGGGATTCAATTAAAAGTTTCTCCTTGGATTAACGGTCCCGATGCTCCTAGATTGTAATTTGCCTGGCGAGGAGGAGCAAATTAATCTGGTTTTCCTGCCTACAGGGGAGCTTGCAGTTGGCTCGAGTCACAGGTCTCCTACAGGCTGCACTCCTTTTGTAGCGTTTAGATGACTTAATGCTCTCATCCAGACCAGTCAACCCATTAGGCAACACAGGCGGGAGCCTAGGGCACCATCCTCTGAGGGGGCACAGACTTAGTCAGCAAATTTCACTTTGTCTCAGACTGGGGGTGCCAGCGGTGAAGCTTGCTTATGGAGCTGCATAGATTTCCGCAGATACTGGTTTCATTTTGCACCCCCTCTTTTTCATTCTTTGACTCCATCCCTCCCTCTCTCTGATTTATTCCGTCCATTTTTCTCTCCATGGTCCCCTTACTCTCTTTCTCTCTCTACCTATATTCATCTTGCTCACCTCTCTGCTTCCCCTCGCCACCCAAATTCCCATTTTCCGACCAGCCCACGCAATCCTCAGTGGTCCCGGGTGAATGACACGCTGCCAGAGAGGACGGAGATCTCCGGAACCACCCTCAGCATTGCACGGCTCAGCCAATCGCACAACGGCACGTACCTCTGCCAGGCGCAGAACGACTACGGCCGTGCCGCCGACCACTACGCTCTCCTGGTGTATGGTAAGCAGTGCCACGGTCACCTGGGTGCTGTGTGGGAGGGGTCTTCCTTTCGGCACCTTGCCATTTCAGCAGGATGGCCCATCAGCAGGGTCATCAGCATGCTGGACAATATCCACAAGCACTTTCCCTTCAGCGTTCACAAACGAAACCTGAGCGGGCCTGTAGGCAGGCCCGTGGGGCAGCCTGCAGGGGACGAGTTTCTAGGGATCAGACAGGCAGGTGAACCGAACAACATGCAAAGCGTTGTGAGCCGGACTGCCACTGTCTGGTACAGGTACAGGTGAGGAGGGACAGATTGCCCCCTGATCTCATCCCCCCAAGCTGCCTGTGTTTCACAGTACAGCAGAACCCTACTGTCTGTGTTTCACTGGTTATGTGTAAAAGTTCCCTGTGCCTACTTCACACCCAAACACATGGAGTGTCCGAGAGTACACTTTCAGGGACAAGTCCCATCTCACCACGGTGACACCAAACACCCAGAGCTATTTGCCCAATGTGGCACCTCCTCCCCTCGCCTTAATCTAGTTTCTTCAGCTTAGCTGTAAGAAGCCACAGCGGGAGACTCCATATCAGCTCTGAGAGTGCCCCACCCCGCAATGGATTCCTTGGGCCTGTGGCAGTCATTCAGGTAGGGGCCCAGTAGTAACGCACGGCTGTGAACAACAGATTAGTCGCACCCATACACTGCGGATCCAGGGGGGGTGAAATCTGTCCGTTGTGGAGATGAACCTCCCAAACCACAAGGGAGATGAGTCAGCTGAATGATGTGACATGACATCATCCCCCCGCCCAATGGAATTTTCTTTCATGATTTTTTTTCTTTGCATCTGATGTGCCTGTGAAGCGAAAAATCTGCAGGAAAACGGGGCCAATTTGTAGCCGGCGCTTTTGCTGTGTCAGTCTGATGTAGTCAGATATCTACCAACTAGAATGCGTTTAAAGGGCACCTACCTTTCTTCAGGGAGTCCGTCTTCAACGGCCTGTGATGTATGGATTTTTTACTCTATGGTGGGGGTGAAATAGAGAGAGCGAGAGAGAGGGAGAAAGAGAGAAAGGAGCAGAGAGAGGGAGAGCAGAACCTTGGTGTGTGCACTGGATCGCATGTGCGGGTTGGAGAGTGTAGTCAAGGGTACAGCCAGTCAAAACGAAGGGCTCCATCACTTTGAATCTGAGTGGGTGGCCGAGGGTGGGAGTGGGGGGGCAGGCGGGAGTGAGGCACTAAGTCGCAGCCAGGCAGAGTGGGGGGTGCTTGTTCTCCTGGGAAGGGAAGTCATGCCTTTGTGTTAATGAACTGAGGTTTTAATTGGATGGAAAAGCAAGAGGCCCCTTGATTTAATGAAGTGTGACTAGCAATGGAGGGAAGTGGAGTTAGTGGGAGAGGAAATTAAGGGTGGTATTGGTTCACTTTAGGAGACATTTTCCATTTGATGCACTACTACTTGAATTCTCTCATACAAAAGCAGTTTCCCTGTTATGGTTGCCATGGATCATGAGTTTTTTTTATTAAAAGCAACGAAAACAAGACAGATTTAGTGTGGAGAGCATTTGAGCAGGGATGTACTTCCCATTTTCACAATCTAGCTGATGGTCAGCTAACTCTTGATCGTTTGAACACACACAGGATGTGTTGGGGGGTGAAAAGACAGCCCACGGGGATTCTGGGGTGAAAGGCTGGGAGATGGGGGTGTGGACAACGAAGCATGGATGGAGGGAGATAAGGGAGAGATGGAGGACCGTCCAGGTGTAGAGTAATGCCAACAGAAAATAAGAATAAGCAAGAGAGAAACGCAAAGCGAAGAGAAGGACAATGTGATGGAAAAGGATTTCGAGGGCAAGGGGAGAGGTGCTGTCCAGGCAGCCAGGAGAATGATGAACGGCACTGCCTGGAGATTTATCAGACCCGTGGAGGAAAGGCTGTGGATTGTTACTTCCCCCTGGTGGTCAAAACACACCTTTCCATTCATCTGTTTGCAGACAGGCAACAGATTACAAATGTGCCCCCAAGATTGGTATGAATATGTGTCTATATGCGCCTGTTCGCTAAATTTTCCTATGTAGTCATACATGCATTACATAGCAATTACTTGTTGCATGCCTGTGCTGTTACCCATCCAACCCTTCATACCATTGTCTCCATATGTAACTTCACCATTGCCATTGTCTCTATATGTATCTTTGGTAGAGAATGTGTCTGTCACCCCTACGGCCCTTCACACCCCAAATCCCAGCGACTTTCCCGCCATTGCCAAAGGTAACGTACCCTGCCCTGCCTCCTTTCACCCAAGCTTCAGCTACAGCTCTCCCTCCTCTATTGACGTCTGTCTCGCAGGTGACACATTACAAATATGCCCCCAAATGAATGTGTGTTTATATGTAGTCCCTGCGCCTGTTTGCTGAATTTCCCTGCATTGTGGAGCATGTCTGTGCTGTTACAGTTACCCCATTACCCTGTCTGTCACTGTTACCCATACAACCCCTCATACTATTGCCTTCATATGTAACCTATCCTTTGTCATTGTGTCTGAGGGTGCGTTTATACTCGACGCTCACTACACTTACACTTATGCATCATGGCCACCGCACATACCCTGTGTTCATTCTGCATACTGCTTATGCAGCTGCGGTTGGAATTAACACTATACGTACACAAGATGAATTGCTGCCAACAATCTTGGGGGCAGTATGATCACCTTTTGTCATGAGATTGTGTATTATACAGTACAGTTGGTATTAAAGTAGCATCTGATTTTTTTTTTTTTTTAGAACGAGTCGCCGGAAGATATTCAAAATGCTATACTATCAGAGGCGAGAGAAAAAAACATTCTGAACACTATTGTGTGCCTCTGTGTGCAATGTCTTCAAAATTTAATGGCAGTTCTGAATTCAATCTTAGCTAAGAATGCAGTGTTATATGTACGAAGTACAATGAAATTCTTACTTGAATTCCTTCTCCACAGACTACAGACAATCAACAACACAGTGCAACGTTACAATACAAAAATGATTAAGTAGGGCTGGGCGATGTGCAATTTTAATATCGATATTTCATGTCACGCACATGCAATTCTTACTACATGGATCACGATAGTCTGCTGGGTTGTGGCTTTTGCATACCTTCTTACTGTACAGAGATTATACCACTGTGTAAGGTATTTTCATAAAGAACATTATTTTTCAATATAGATCCAGTATTTAAAAAAAAATCTTGTTGATAAATTTGCTGGGGGGGAGATGAGCAATTTGCCAAGTTTCACTAAAACATTGCTACTCTGTCATGCAAAACAAAACCTAAGAAGCCTTGCAATTTTAATGATTTTTCCTTTCTAAAATTGTCTAGTATCTATTCATTTTGCATGGGCTCTGCATGCGCTCTTCAAGCCAATCAAAATCATTTTCATCCCTGCTGCAGCTGTAATACTAACTACAAAATACTATTACAAGATATTTAACTAAATATAATACAACATTCAACATAAGGTAGTAAAGAGACATATGGCAGAGTAGTGTAGCAGTATGAAGTGTCACATTGGGTAGAATATGCAGAATGCTGCAGCAGTATTACAGAATCAGCAATTATATGTTTATTTGATTGCTAATATAATTGCTTGTCTTTGGCTGCAAATACAATAAGCGTCATTGACTGATCTTTGGTAGTGCATGGAGGCTGCGAGTGTAAAACGTTTTAGGCGAGAACAAAGGAACCGACCAAGACGGTTTTCTTACGCTGCCCCCTGGTGGACATAACATTTAATCCTCCAGATTTACATAAACTACGCACACAAGTATGAACAGCAACACTGCTTGCATAGCAAGAGTGCATGTAAGCATACATATTGCAAGTGTCAAGTGTAAACTGCCCTTACTTGTGTCTCTGGTAGAGAATGTGTCTGGCACCCCTCTGGCCCCTCTCACCTCAACCCCGGCCTCCCTAAACCCCAGTGACTTTCCTGTGTTTGCCAAAGGTAAAGGACCCTCCCCTGTCTTCTCTCGCCCCAACTACAGTGAGGCCTCTGCCTCTGCTCTTGCTTTTGGTGTCCATCTCACCGTTTCCCGTCTGCACAGCTTTCACCTTACCTGCTATATTTTCTGTGGGACTGGGGGAGGAGATGGACAGTTTGGTCAGCTTGGCGCTCACCGTGTCCTCTGTCCCATATGAGGGTTGCTGGGATACGTGACCCATGGAAGACTGCTACCAGATATTGCCTCAGGGACAAAAAAAATGAAAATCCGTAGAATAAGTATAGAAAATAGGAGCGTGAGCATCATGAAGCTGAGGTGCCAAAGGCTCCCGCACCTCCATGAGACAGGAGAAAGATGGACCCTTCCTTCCCCTAGGCAGACGAGCACCCTGCTATACTCCCTGATGCAGGCAGTCACAAAAATGTCAAGAGGAGACATCTGGAGTTGTTGCCCCTTTTGTGCAATTTATCATCACAGGGGCAGATTCTGACATATTGGAAATTTTTTTTAAATCCCCAGGTCGCCATGTTAATTCCCTCTCTCTCGTGTAATGTTACTCTATAGACCTTTAATCTCCCCATGGGCAGATGCCGGAATCCTGCTAATGCAGCTGTTCGCTTTGTGATCTCTCCTGGCATTTAGTCTGTCCCCTTTGCCGTCTGTCATCCTCGCATCCCTCTGTCCTCCCACTGCAGTTGCTGGTCATGCTGTGGATGTCTCTGTTACTGAGAGAAAATGGAACGCTTTTATTTTCCCAGCCTGTCACAGTGTAACACATTCTTTTAACCCCTTCAGAAAACCGATTTAATAGGATTTTCCTTTCTTCATCCCAGTACTGGGAAAGATCAGTTTCCCTGGATCTCTATGCTGTGTTGACACTTGCTTCATGCCCTGCTGACTGTTCTCCAGTACACGGCATACATAGGCTCCATCAATGTGCAATTCCCTCCCTCGTCATCAGTGTCTTGCCGTTAAAACCTTTTCTTCTCCATCTCAGATCCCGGGGCTGTGGTGGAGACCCACAGTGCAGTACCGTATGCCGTGATAGGGGGCGTGTTGGCCCTGCTGGTCTTCGCTGTCATCTGTGTGCTCATCGTGACCGTCTGGTGCTCCGTCAGGCAGAAAGGTGACCAAGCAAAATGGCGTGCCTTTGTGTCCGTCCTCCAGTGTTGTGCATGATTTTGATATCACATGATACCACGATAAGTGAATTTCCGCAAAGTAGTCTTTATTTATAAATCGAATATTTCCGTAGTTAGAGCTTAGAAAACCTGTTTACGACCTTCTAAATATGGTTTTTAACATTACAGTATTAGAGCCCTCTAGACATGTAATAACATCCTTTAGTCACCATTACTATTATGATTGGTGGACACGGAAGCAGGAACGGGAAGACGAGGCATCAGGATTGAAGGGTTTCTTTGGAATCACTCCAAATGCAGGACACAGGAACATGTAACATCAAAACGTCAATGACAGACCTTGTGTTACCGACTCTGACGTGGACTTAAATACACAGGATGAATCAAACCGACAGAAAACAGCTGGTCACAATCGTGGTTGCACACGTGTTAATAATGCGGCATGGCACACAAGAGGATTCACAGGCAGGTCATGACAATTACACTGGTATTACCCAATATATTAGACAAGATAAGACATATTAGACGTTACAAATATATTATTATTATTGTACATTTAATTACGAAGAGCAAAGATGCTTCCGATGTGTAGTGATGTATCATTTTCACTGTCTCGATCAACTTTTTAATGAATATGCAAAACATTTCTGGGGAGATGCGTGTGAGGCTGCAGCCAGGGCTTTAGTGTAAGGTACACGGCTTCACTATATCTAAGACATCGATTTGACACAGAAGTATATATCAGCCGTATCAGTTCCTCTTCAGTCGAGGCACAACGTTAGGATAATCAGAACTTTGTTTTTAGCATTGTAACAAAAACATTTCAATTATTCTTCATCTCAGGCAACAAGTGATTTAATGATGCTAGCTTCATCATGCAAGTTTTATCAAGAACAAGATTTTTTTTCTGCAGTATCGATTATGTATTTGTTTAGCTAACCAAAAGTAGGCTACAGGAAGTACAGAAGCCTCTTGTCAATGTCAGTATCGCAGACTTCGTAATGTTGTTTACTACTCCCCTGCTAATCTGGGGTACGTTTTCCCAAACACTTAGTTTCTGGCAATGTAATTAGCAGCTTGCATAGTTCGAACCGCACAAATGAAGTCGCTAACAGGAGCTGCTGGGAAACAAATCCTTGACTCCTTTCTCAGTTATGTCAAGGTAAAGTCAGAGTTTCATTCTATGGCACATTTAAACTTAAACTGCAAACTTCAGAAGTGGAGACCTTAGTTCTGAAGGAGAATGAGCTTGAGGAGAAAAAGATGTGGGTTTATTTTATAGTCTTTCATTTAATTGTGTTATGTTTGGTCTATAAAAAATCTATTCTTCTGACATTCTTTAAAAGGCACTTTGTGTGATTTTATTGTGCCAACAAAAAATATTGGGTTCGCAATGGCAGCATTACAAGAAGACAGTGGGTGGAGACAAGAACTAGACTAAAGAACATGAATAAAGAACAATTTTTCAGTGATTTGTCCATCAAAGTTACAACTTCAGCTAATCAATAGCCCTGAATAGTACATTAAATCTCTATCCCTTATGTCTAACTTTCAATGGTTCCACAGGTTCCTATCTGACCCATGAGGCAAGTGGTCTGGATGAGCATGGGGATGTCCAAGAAGCCTTTCTAAATGGCAGCGATTCCAGGGAGGGCAAGAAGGAGTATTTACTGTAGTGTACTGGCGGCCTCCGGAACTGCGATTGTACAACAGCATACTGCACACCACACACTGCAAGACTGTCACAATGAACAAGAGGGAAAGATGAGCCACCAATCACAATTGTGCCATACACTGGAAAGGGGGTGGGGGGGTAGCAGAAGCTGACCTGCATATTTTGGGGCAAGAGAGGGGGAAGGAGAGAGAGACACTAATTAGCATTATGGTGTCAGAAAAAGGTACCTGATACTCCCAATGCACTGTGAGAGAGAGAAGGAGATGAATATTTTCACTCAAAATAAGAAGCTTCTCTTTGTTCCAAACACAATAATTTTGCACAGACAGCAAACCCCAATGAAACCCCATGAACTGCTGAACAATTAATATGTGGCAAGCTGGAATATCACAACTGCCAAAGCACCTTAGCTACAAAGTAAATATATGTATATATACACACACATTACTTTGGTCAGCATCACTGCACAACATTGACACTTTTTATAAAATACTACATACACATGAATTTAATGATACATTTCGTCTGGACATACAGCACATTTTTATATCAGAACTTTATGTTACTATTTTATTCGCTAGGAGGTTTTATGTTTTTGCACTAGATTTTGTTTGGTAGTATTACTGAATGATCCTCTCATTTTCCTCTCTGTCTCTCTCTCTTTCTCCTTGAACTCTCTGGTACTGTTTTATTAATAATCATGGGAAACTATGCTGTGTCCTGTCCTGTGTGAAACGATATAAAAGAGTGTAAAGTTTCCAGTGAAGAAAGAAATTTAGGAGGGCTTGATAAACATGAAGTGGGATGTACAGTGGACACAAGAAGATGTTTTTTTTACGTTATAGTACAGGCAACTACAGTATACAAGTACAGTTTCACAATAATACATATCTTTGAATTCAAATGTTATTTGTATAGAAAAGACAGCAAGAAAAGTAAAGCAAAACAAGTAATCAAAAAAGATTTATTATGGAACGCATTATGAAGTGATGTTACTATACTAACACAAAAAATATTAGCCTAGTGGTACAAAACTGAACAAAATACTGTTAAGTGATCTTAAAAAAAAGGAAATTATGAAAAAAGTCTTTTCAGTTTGTCTTTAGGAGATACCTGATGTCTTATTGATTTTTACTCATTATTATTATTATTATTATTGTTATTTTTTGAATTATTACAGTTGTTGTTATTGCTATTATAATTCTTACTGTTATTATTATCATTGTTATTATTAATTGTACACCTTACCAGGTTGGTTTTTTTTTTTGGTAGAAGCCGGTATTGTCTCTCCCTCCTTTTCTCTTTCTGCCTCACCCTACTCCGTCGTCTTCTTCCGGCTGTTTTCTCAGCCTTTGTGCGTCTCTTGTGCCCCCTTTTATCTGTCTTCTGCTTCCTTTCAACTCCCCTTTATTTTGTAATCCATGCGTCCCTGTTGATGTAGCTAACTGTATTTCTTTATAGGGGAAAGATACAAAGCACGGCAAAATAAAAGTACTTTAAAAATCCACATGGCACATAGTGCATTTCTTAAAGTTGATTGAGGTAAAGAAAAAAGTGCTTCAGGTACCTTTATTAAAGCTGAAACAGAAAAAGCAAAGGACACAAAACCAGATGAAGTGGTAGAAAAAATGTCTGAATAAATGATTTAAGGAAATAAATGCCTCAAAGGTTGTGAAAGTTACAGATTGTGTTAAAATGATATGCCTCCATTATTTTTGTGGAATCAATCATTCATGATGGAGGATTAAAAGGGTTTCACATTTATTGTGTGTGTGTGTGGGAAGAATTTAAAGGCAGTTGGAAAGGCAGCTTTGGGTATATGTTGGGCGTGAGGTATGGCTGCCACCTGTCATAAAAAATATGTGTTGGGTAGCCTCTGCCTGAGGCTATCAGCTCTGGTTGAGGACTGAGGATAGGTCAACAGAACTGGCCATCATGCCGTAGCTCTTCCTTTGCAAAGAAAACTTTATGACCAGAGTAGAGATTGATCAAACAATCATTGTTGACATAAATGGAGGCTAATAATCGATAATCTTAACCTATTACTCTGAAGGGGACATTTTCCCTTTTTATTTTTTTACAAAATTTGCACATGAAAATCAATACCTGATGATTTTGTTGTTCAATAGTCTGTCTGGGGCTGACAACCACTGGTATGGGGACCCCTGTGTACCTGTACATCCCAGTATGTTGCCATGGTGGTGTGAGCCTTACTGAAAAAAGCATGAAGAATGACAAACAATAGGTACCCATTGTTTGTAGGAGAGAAAAGGAATTCCAGAGTTAATCCAATCAGAGGGAAAACTGTCTGACACAGAAGATAATTATATTCCAGCACAATTTAGTTTCCCCTGTCTCTAGCAATAAAACTTGTACAATACATTTAATGAAAGCCATTGAACTGGGTAGTATTATCAGGGTTTAGCAGTAGTGGAATGTAACAAAGTATTTGTACTTCATTACTTTACTTAAGTACATTTTTATGTATCTGTACTTTACTTAAGTAAAAATAATGCATACTTTTTGTTTTACTCCATTACATTCTGTGGCAATTGTCTGTACTTTCTACTCCACTACATTTCTACAATTTATGCTGTTAGTCGTTACATTTTATGAACACAATTTCCTCAAAATCTTACATGGAAAAAATAGCTATCCTAATGCGTTCTGGTGTTTGCCATTTCCTACCAATCAGGTGGCTTTATTAGCTCCAGTGATGGCAGAGCGCGCATCAAATAGCAGCACAAGCTGGTGGACTGGCTTGATTTCAAGAAGACGAGACATTCAACATGGACCCAGAGCCACTATCGACCCCTTTTACTGCTCTTAACAGATGTGTTGAATAGTTTTGCAAGAACATAAATGATTTAAAGATATATCATGTCCTGATTGGTTTATCTTAATGGTATATTAGTGGGTAATACCTAGTAGATTGTCATCCACATAATTCTAAGTTAGGGTACACACAGTATTGCAACACTGTATAGTTGCTTGTAATTATTACGAACAATGACATCGGTAGAGGCGTAAATCAGTATATCTACTATTCTTTTACAAAATGGCACACCCCAGATGTTGAGACAAACCATTGTGTGAGTACTTTTACTTAAAAAAATACTTTGAAGTAAATTTTAAAGTAAGTACTTAGTACTTTCACTTAAGTAAGATGTTGATGTAGCAGTTTTACTTTTACTTGAGTACATATTTTGCAAGATATTTGTACTTTTACTTAAGTACTAAGCTTCAGTACTTCCTCTACTACTGGGGTTTAATATGATAAAGTGGGTTACAGTAAAATTAGACTTGATTAATTTTGATTATGACTCAATTCAGGTAAAAAATTGTATTGCCAATATGTTATTTTCCCCCACTGAGGAGACTTTTCATTGTATGCAAACCACATAACTGAGGTTCATTATTGAGATCAATACAGGGAAAAAAACGTATAAAGGCAAATTAGGGTTTTCAAATTAGGGTATTGTAAGTGAGGGTGAGGCCTTCAAAGGATTGGACAGGTCTCATCTCTGTGGGCGTGGCTTGTTTGGTATAAAGTACTGCAGCGCCGCCCAGCTGAGCAGAGCCCAGTACCACCACCTTTTGATGGCTCACAGAGAGGGCAATGCAAGGAAGCATCGGCATAACAGATGGGTGGGGTATGGAGGAGTGGGGGGACCATTCGATAGCCCTGAAGGAGAGGGAAGCCAGGAGAGATGACCAGGGGGCTGTAAGCTGTCCGGTTCAAAAAGGATACGGCCTTGCAAGGTGTGGAGGGGGAAGCAGACTAACACCAGGAGGGAGATGAACAGGCCAGCTGTCGGCCTTTGGCAGAGCCTGAGGACATGGGGAGCCACTTGGGAGTCACATAGATCAGATCCAGGTGGATTCCCACCAGGGCCAGCAGGGGGAGTAAGAGGACAGTGACAGCATAGATGTACACAAGGGCACTGTCAAGGGCACACACCCTACAGTGGCTCCCGTGGATCTCAGCGTGGGTTCAGTTCCCCCAGTCTTTAACACAGAACTTAGACAGGAAGCCACCATAAGTGTGATACTGGCCAATAATTAGGCGGTCTTCAGGCTTGGGATCTTTGGGTGGGGGGGGGTTGAGAGATATAGTTGTCTGGTTGCCCAGTTCCCGCTTGTCCTGCCCCAGTCCTGCTGCTCTGTCCCAATCCCTTCCCAAGGTGTCTAAAATGTTCCAGACTATGAACCATGTAAAGGCAAACAGAACAGATCCCACCCAACTGAGAAGCACCACAGCAAACATCCTGTATCTGTGAAGCAACAAAAGTGTATCTGAGGAACAGAAAGAGAGAGTCATGCTGCTCAGACACAACAAAACCATTAAGAGGTCATCTGACCTAGACACCGTGTCAGATTATTAGTTTGTCAGTACATCAATTCCTGTTCTCTATCCCAGACATCTGATCATCTTTTCTACAGTTTCTCTGAGTTTATGACAGGTGTGTAAACTGAGGGCCAAGCAGGAGCAGCAGGCATATAATTAACTGCCTGACCAGCAGAGGGCAGCATGCCAGGGCTTAGGCATGTGTAGAGAGACTTGTGTGAGTACTTGTGGTTGAGTGGCACTGACACTGGGAACTACACTGCTCCATCCACCACCACTGTGCACCAGGGGAAGAGTCACAGACCTCTGGAGACTGCCCACCCCCATCCCTGCTGCAGAATGTCAGGGGGCCAACACCATCACACCATCCACTGACAGGATGCACTGACATGCGAAGTACAGCTACATGTGCTGCATGACTCAAGAAAGAGGGCACAGGCAGGGGTCAGTAGAAGTGCCTTGATATTACTGTACACAGCAATGTTTAGCTTTAGCTTCATAGTTGATGTGTACTGAAGGTGTAGGAGCTCATTGAACTCAGGGGCAGCATACCAAAGAAAAGATGTTCCATGGCGTGTAGTATATCCATCAATCCATCCATTCATAAATCCATCCATCCATTCATCCATCCATATCCACTTAGCTAGTACAGGGTCACAGACTACCCCAGGAAGCACAGGATAAATGGTAGGTAAACCTACGATGAGATGCCAGTCCCCTGCAGGAGACACCCTTACTGTAAACACACACATCCATGCCATGGGCAGTTTAGAGACACCAGGTTTATGCCCATAGACTGTGGGAGAAAACTGAAGGACTCCTTATGCAAGCTCAAAACACATAGAATCAGGAGCAAGATCCAAACCCCAGCCCCAGAAGTGCAAGACCACCTTCCCACCCTAGCATGCAGCATGCAATACCAATTTATCATTATAATAGCAAGCATACATATTGCTCAACAGATTTGTTTAAAAAGTAAGAGACATGAATTATTGAAACTGCAATTCTGAGGAAAAAGAAAAACAGAACAAAGGCACATAAAATTTATACTTCAAATAGAAAAAAAGGAGGAGGTTAGTAGGGTTGAGAGATAAAGGATAAACATTCTACTGGACAGAGAAGATCTTCAAAGGTGGGAAATCTTTGGAGGTGGAAGGCTGCGTTTCCCTCTCTAGCTCTGCATCTGTGTATCTACATTTCTGTATTCTTCTCTGGATTTGTACATTCTTCTCTGCACCTCTGTATTCCTCTCTACTGCTGCATATTCCTCCCTGCATCTGTGCATTCTTCTCTGGATCTGTGCATTCCTCGTAGCATCTGTGTATTCCTCTCTGCATCTGTATGTTTCTCACTGCATTTGTTTCTTCTTCTCTGCTTCTGTGTATTCCTCTCAGCATCTGTATTTTCCTCCCTGTATTTGTGCATTCCTCTATGCATCTGTGCATTCCTCTATGTATCTGTCAATTCCTCTCTGCATCTGTCTTTTCCTCTTCATGCATGATGTATATTTCTCTCGAATGTCAGACCTGACACGACCCCCTCCCTGTTTCATTTTTAGGGCAGTTGGCACAAACAGTTCAATAGTGTCAATGTTCATGCAGTGATGCCCTTTCCCTCTGATCCACGCAAAGGGCAGGGTCAGCACAATAAATCAGTATAAGGCACATGTGCACAGCTTTCCATCTTCTTATCTGAAGCAAACGTGTCACAGGGGAGACTGAAGCACAACCTGCTGCAGACCTAAGTGCTGGTCAGAGGCAGCCATGGCCACCCTTAACAAATACACGTCCAGCCCTGCTGCCACCCCAAATCAAAATAATAAAAATGAAATATGGATTATTTTATTTTATAGGTGGAAGCATAGAAGAGACATGGTATAGTGTGACCGCCCCCATAAATATAACTGGCCCCTGATGGTCATTCCCATCAAAATTTTCTACAGGCTCCAATGGGGATGATGGGGAGCGAGACATGGGTGAAAAGTAAAAATGGAGAATGAGAGCCAAGTGAGACACATAGATATTTTTAACAGTCTATACAATTTCCGAAATTAAGTGTACTGTCCAGAGATTGGTTTTTGAAGACAGCGGCTATCATTCAATTTAAATTGGATTGAACGTTTCTGATTCTTTTTGAATTAATTAAGTTATCTTTAAAGTTCTGTTCAGCCTTCTCTGAAATGTCACTACATGTACTTGCACAGCAAGAGTAATCAATACCCACAGGCAAGCTTTAACAATTATGAATTAGAACAACATCCATTTCATAAAAGATTATGTTAGATTAGATCACTGCAGCTCCTCTGCAACGATAAATATACTATTTAATAAATGTCAAAACATTGTTTTGTAAACATGAATATTTATATCAAACGTGCAATGGTCTAAAAATTAATGCATTTTAATTTGACATTCAATCTTAGCAATCTAGCAAACTAAAAGACATGCCTATGTGTTATACAAGTAGTTGATAACATACACAAGTTAATTAATTCTTAACAATCCAAAATTATAACAAATATCTGAACAAAGAATAATACATCTATCACGTTTTAAAATTTTCTATATTCTTTACTTTCATGAGGTTAAACCAGACATATCTCCATTGAAATAAATATGGACCAATCAAATACAATGCCTTTGTAATAATAATTTATTTTCCATTGGGTTGTTTGTATTGCAGGCAATCTTTGCTTCCATTTGGGAGACTGTTTTCACTGGAAAACAGGACTTCTTGTTACTATCTGGAAAGGGAAGGATTATTGCCTGGATTGCAGCAACTACAGGGTGATAACACTGCTCTCAGTACCGGGTAAGATCCTTGCTAGGGTCATCCTCAGCAGGATCCGTAATCATTTGCTTGCCTACCAGTGACTGAAGCAGTCTGGTTTTATGCCTAAGAAGTCTACTGTCAACCTAATCCTGGCACTGAGGGTACTCAATGAATGCAATTACCAATATCGGCAAGGTTTCCTTGCATCCTTTGTTGATTTTCATATGTGTTTGACTCAGTTGATCGAGTTCCCTTATGGCACATCTTGTGATGTGCTGGATGTCATGACCACCTTGTACACTGGTATTGTGAGGGCTGTGCAGAGAGGAATCAGAACCTCAGTGTTGTTCTCAGTTGATTCTGGGGTTTGTCAAGGGTGTGTTCTTGCTTCTACTTTGTTCAGTGCTTGTATTGACTGGGTGTTGGGCAGGGTCATGGGGTTCCTTGGCTGTGGGGCATTTGTTGGTGAAGAAAAATTCACTCATCTTGACTTTACCAATGATGCTGTGATCTTTGCAGAGCTAACAGAGGTTCTGATCGGGGCTCTCATGAGACTGAACGAGGAGTTTGCATGTCTGGCTTGTGAGTGTCTGGGATAAAAACCAAGATCCAGGCCTTTAATGACCTCTTTGTCTGCAGGGAGAATGTCGACCATGTTGAGAGGTTCACTTTGTCAGTGACATTCTTGTATCTGGTGACTCTCTCTTTCTATGAAGTCAGTAGATAGATTGGGAGAGGATGGGGGCATCATGTGGTCACTAACATGGGGTGTGTGGTGTACTGCTGGTTTGACTTTGTGTCAAGTCAGTGATTGCTCACAGAGTCCCAGATGAGGGAGCATCAGTTATGGAACTTCAGCCATGTGGTGTAATTCCCTGAGGGTAATCTGGCTTGCAGGATCCTCATTGTTGAGGACCCCAGCAGCTGGACCAGGCCAAGGGGACGCCCATGTAACACCTGGATGTGGCAGAAAGAGGTTAGATCTAGACCACATGTCGGCCTGGGGGGTCACTAACTGGGTTCCTGAGGTTTTTCATCATGTGGTGGGTGTGGCAATGACCTGTACCAGTCCATTCTCTGAAACCTGACCTGACCTTTTGATTGTATACCTATATGTCTATTTTTGATTTATTTCAACAAATTGAACACATAGTTAAATAATCTGACCCAAGATGCAGAATATATTATTATTATTACCATCATTGTTATTATTATTATCGTTTTCTGGCAGAATACGTTCTATATTATTAGGAAGACCTCAGGTCGTTTCTCTGGGGTACGCACTTGCCACCCATACTATGGCAACTTTCTTGAGTTCTTCTTTTATCTTGGCAAGTGGACACCCCTGGAGCCTTTAACTTTGTGATAATGAACACAGCCATGGCAACCAGCAGCTTCAGTTCATGTTTGCTTGGTCACCTGCAGTTTAGCATGATTGTGCCATGCACAAGAATTTTTACATCTTAAAAATCACATTTAGGAGACAGCATGGAGAAGATATATGTCAAATACTATGCCCCAGTCATTACTTGGTATAAGAAGATTTGTATCATATTGAAAATTCACATAAAATGTTTAACAAAAAAAAAATTAAGATACAATATACGAGTGAAATCTTTGCTTTCTAGGCAGCACTTTGAAACAGTGATCCATGCTTTTATTACTTCTTGTTTGGACTACTGTAACTCACTTTATGTGGGGGTTAGTCAGTCGATGCTCTCACACCTACAGATGGTCCAAAATGCCGCTGCAAGACTGTTAACAGGAACTCGTCACTGCACTGGCTGCCTATGTCTTTTAGAGTTGATTTTAAAATTCTTATGTTTGTTTTTAAATGCTTTCATAATCTTTCCCTGCCTTACCTCTCTGAGCTTCTTCATCCCTAGACACCCTGTTGGTCACCTTAGGTCAGCTGACCAGCTGCTCCTGGAAGTAACGAGAACCCAGAGGAAGCTCAGAGGGGACAGGGCTTTCTCTGTCGAGGCACCTAAACTGTGGAATAACTTGCCCTTGCACGTTAGAGAGGCCCCTTCACTGTCAACTTTTAAAACCCATTTTTATTCTTTTGCTTTTGGCCTCAGTGAGACTTAGTTTTTTATCCCTTGTAATTAAATTAGCTAGTAATTAACTAACTTATTTGCCTTTTTTTGTGAAAGTTGACGATTTAGTTTCAATGTACAGCACTTTGTGTCAGCTGTTGTTGTTTTAAAATGCTTTATAAATAAAGATGATGATGATGATGATATACATATAAACATAACTGAACATAGTCACTATTACTACCTAGCTTATGGTGTACTTCAAGTGAAACATGACTTTATTACACTTCGTCTTCCCCTTTTTTCACCAAATCCAAATGCAATTGTTAACCACTCATTAACCACCAGAGTGGGAGGGGGGCACTCTGGCCCAGTCTGGGTAACTTTTGAAGCATCAAAACGCAGTGATGGGCAATCACAAAAAAGTTATCTACGCATAGTTTAATGCTACATGCTAAGGTTTACCATTAAAAGCCAGAATTATACACACATTTTTAAAGAAAAGGTTATATTCAGGTTTCTTAAAATCAAACAGACAAGTGGGCATGATTTAATGCCCTTTTGTTCAGATGCTTTCCACGGCCCATGCAATTGCTTATAGGCTATTGTACCTCTTGAACGAAAAATCATATTTTGCGAGCTATTCATCCATCAATACATCCTCCATAACTGCTTATCCAAGTAAGCTGTGATCCCAGGAAGTATGCAGCAAAGGACAGACCATCAAATGGAACACGCTCTCAAAAAATGTTAAACTATAAGAAATTTAGATACGGTGACATTTATTTTCATGCCTGAAGTAATAATAAAGCAGCATTTTTCAAAAGTGACTCTCCAGGCTCACCGTATATGCTCATTTTCATTGTAGTTCAATTCAATTTAATTTATATAGTGCATTTTCACAACATTACAGTGTCTCAAAGAGCTTTACTTTACCCCTGGCCAAAGTTCCCAGCGAGCAATCCAGAGGTAACAGTGGCAAGAAAAACTCCCTAGAAAGAAGAAACTTTGGTAGCAACCAGACTCCCACTCTCCAGGGGCCAGCAAAGGAAGTCCAAAATAGCAAAGTCCCAGTCTATGAAGTAAAATTGTGTATAGTCCAGGTTTAGATGCAGAAAGTTCAGCACATGTCAGGACTAAATTAAAAAGACGAAACCAAACAAAATGGGTCACCAACACATTCCGTTTAATGTGACTTTATTTAAAAAAAATCAAATGAAAAGATCAAGTCAACCAATAGCTCAATAAAACCAGTGAACCATCACGATCATTGCATTAAGAAACTCCTGTTTGGGGCCGGTACACGTGGTTTATCCGTATTGCGGAAGAAGTTCAACTCTCGCGAGAATTAACGCGAAAGACCCTTTTGAATACGGGTTGGAAACCCTCTATCTCTCTTTCCTTTAGCTGTCCACGAGCAAGGTATAGTGACGCTCTATGTCTTCATAAATATTGCTAATCTTGTCTTAAAATGTGCGCTTTCTGGCCGTATTTTTGTTTTGTTTAGCACGTAAGAGTCTTACAATGCGACGGCTTACATGTTAGATGGTTATGGCTCGTTATATTCATGTAGTTTGTACGGAGGATGGGGAGCCTTGCCGCTAGCCAGCGCTTGCCGTAATGGCAGCCCCCATTCGGCGCTCGGTCAGGCTTCTCAAACGTGCTTCTCCGAAACGGCCTATGGATCGTCTTGGGTATTTTAGTCAATTTTGAACAGATTATGGGTTTCAACAGTCACCCGTAAAGCAATTTTTGACTATTAATTTACCGATTTATTGATTAAATAGAGGCTAAAGACCTTGCTTGGCCTGAATGTGCGGCTGGTTGCAAGACGGCACGATGGCAATATTAAGAATGATGGCTTTTTCGGATATATTTTAAAAGACGAACGTTAGAGGATTGCAAAGTGGCGTAGTTTTTTCTTTTAATGTGCTTTTGGTTATCTGCCGTTAAGGTGGAGTGTTTCCTAGAAATGTAATGTTACGGTTGTGAATTTCTATTCCCACGTTAGATTATTGAATATTCGATTCCTTGAGCCCATTGCTGTATATTTATGAAGTTCGAAGGGAGTATAATTGCTATTGTGACTCCTGATTTTTCTTAGTTCTATTGTCCTGCAACATCCTGTTGGTTGTGATTGGAGTCATAAAGTAAAAGGAAGTGTCCTGGTGTATGTGGAGTTTCTCCAGGGAAAAGTAGTCCACTTTCAACATTTTAGTCTGAAGCTTTGGGTTCTGAAAGGAACGTGACATTAGAAAGCACACTTCCAGGTTTTAGATGTTTTGGTCACTGTTTCTGTCCTGCCTTCACAGATGCCTGGTGTCACAGTGAAAGACGTCAACCAGCAGGAGTTTGTCCGTGCGCTGTCAGCCTTCCTTAAAAAGTGTGTGCATCACTAGTTTCTTGTGCCATTGTTTATTCCAGGATATCTGATTTTGTGTATACACAAACTTTTCATTGTTTAATGTTAATATTTTACTCTTGGGTGAGCCTGTTAGCCAGTGCAGTGCTTAATGGTCTCCCCCTCTTCTCTCAGGTCTGGGAAGCTGAAGGTCCCAGAATGGGTGGACACTGTGAAGCTGGCTAAGCACAAAGAGCTGGCCCCCTGTGATGAGAACTGGTTCTACACCAGAGCTGGTAAGATATTGCTTAGGTAGAACAGTGAGATTTGTGAAATTTGAAATTGTTTGTATTATATCTTTATCCATGTTGAGAGTATGGTCAGTTGGTCCCTGGAGCAGGTTTGTTCAAGAGTGACATCACTCTGCTCACCATGAGATTTGAACCAGGATCTTTCCAATCACAGGCACACCTGCAGCCGGTCTGTTCCGATGGCATTTTGGACATGTAGATTGTCAAAATGGGCTAGAACAAAAATTTGCCTCTGGTTTAGGATGATGTTCTATGCTGGTTAGGATTTTGTGATTGGACGGTCGTCAGTTTAAATATTGTTGCTGGCCGAGTGGTGTCTGTCAGGACCTTGAGGAAAGCCCGCAAGCCCAAATGCTCCAAGGACACTGGCTGACCCTGCTCTCTGATCTTGACTTTACTTTACATTTAACAGTGCTTTTATCCAATCTTCACTTTTTCTATGTGTTCTGAAATCTTTTCCTGGCTTTGTGATAAGGAGTTCTTTGAAAGTTGGCAATCAACTTCTTAAGAAGGGAAGTGGGGGAGTCTAAATCAGATGTTCTGGTAACGAAGCATTGCTCCTGCACCAGTATTTTGATCTCTGAGCGCGTTGGTACATGTGCTGCCCTGCTGTGTAGATGCCGTTTCAGTGTGACCCTCCTTTTAGCTTCCACGGCACGTCACTTGTATCTGCGTGGTGGCGTTGGTGTTGGCTCCATGACCAAAATCTACGGTGGCCGTCAGAGGAATGGTGTCTGCCCCGCACACTTCAGCCGCGGCTCCAAAAACGTCGCTCGTAAGGTGCTGCAGGCCCTTGAGGGGCTGAAGATGGTGGAGAAGGACCCGAATGGGTGAGCAGCACCTTTAAGCCATCAGGAAGAATGTTGTTGAAGATGTGGTCGTATTCTTGGCTGTTTTCAGGCTTTGAACCTCTAATTTGTTTGTCTTTAGATTTATTTTTCGCTGTCATTGTGCAGTGCCTTCTAGCACTTCCTTGACAATATTGAAGGGGAGTGACTTGTGACATGATGGTTGTCAGTGAGTTTGGCGCATTCAGGTATATGAGCCAGGGGTTTCTGGATAGTCTTTGTCTTTGCTGCAGGTTGGTGGATTTGATCCCAGACCTGTCTCTAGATTGCATGTTGTATTTGACGTTCTGGAACATCCGTGTTATTTCAGAACCTCTGACCCTTTCTCTCTCTGTCTATACATACTGGGCTAAAGGTTTTGCACTGTTGACAAGACACGTTTGTTTTCTGTAGTCGTTGATATGCCTTGTTTATTGTGGAGTTTCTAGACTGAAGATTTTGTTCTTTCCTCAGTGGCCGTAGACTGACTCCCCAGGGCCAGAGAGACCTGGATAGGATTGCTGGTCAGGTGAGTTAATACTGGGTCCCACAGTCTACCTTCAGTAAATCTCAATTTGTTTAATGCTTTTTGTTTATGGTGTTTTAATCTCATCCTTCGCCCCTTTCTAGGTTGCAGCTGCAAGCAAGAAATCTTGAATGGCATAATAAATACTTTTGAAACTAATTCCCTGACTTGTCGTTTTATTCCAAAGCTGTTTCTTTGCCTCAAGGGTATACCTTTCTTAATTTTGGAAAATGGCTGCTTAATGAGTTTTCAGAAAATATTCTGATACATGGTACCAAAATCTGATGTTGGTGTTGAATAGCATTAGCATAGTTGCAATTTAATGTCAAGTTTGTTGCAGGATGGGCTGGTTAGTCTTTCGTCTTGTTACTGCTGAACGAAAGCTATTTCCATCAAAACCGTTGTCTGGATCCGCATAATTTAGCGGAGGAGTTGGCGTGTGAGGGTTTTGTTCTCTTTTCGGCCGTGATGGTGTGGATGCCCCGTAGGCTGTCATACTTTCTGGTCAGTGTATGTATAAGATGTGAAGAGAATTACACAGGAAGTCTGAAATGGCTGAGAGCAAACATGGGTGATTTATGGTGTCTGAAGTGGTTCAGAATGTGTGCAGATGCTTGTATTTCAGACATTTCTGAAGTGTTCAAGTGGAGTGTTTGAGACTGGGTGCATTAAAGTTATTTGGAGAAACCTGGATTTACTATACAATTCCTTTGTCAGTTGCACAGGTAGATGTTTACCCTCTGGTTATAAGTGAGTGGGGGACATGAAGTTCTGAAATCTATACTGGTTGGTCTTACTGTGTGCTAGTTACCTTGATCTAACTTGGTCAGACATCTGGTGCCTGTACTAAGAAGCAGGGTTACTAACTTGTTGATTTAAGGTTGTCTGGGCAAAATGCAAGTGAACAAATAAAAAGTCAGTTTAAACTGTGGTACATTAAATCTCAAGTTACCTCAATAAGCCAGTAACCCCTCTTCGTAGTACAGACCACTGATACGATTTGGAAAGATGTCATTAAGAAATCTCTAAGCTATTGCCTCCCAAACTCCACCTTGTAGAGTATTACTCTCTCCGTGTACCACCATTACGATATTGTGCCTGGTTGATCCTGGGTAAAAGCTCCAGTTGCTTTCAGAGCAGTTTGAGGTGTGGAATGCTTCGGATTTCGTTAACTTTGTTTTGTTTGTTTTAGTTTATTATTGAATATGAAGGAACAAAGTACACACAAAGTATAAACGTCTTATGTATAGAAATCAGTAGTTACGGCAGGGGAGAAGACAAATAAAATAGAAGAAAAAATCACAAATGCATCGTAAAGCAGAAAAATGGTGTGTGTTCTGACAGCCTTATTTCGTGAGAAGGAAATGAGGACGTAATGTTTTACTTTAATAGACAGGTAAATAAAAAAACAGGTTTTATATTATGGAGTTTTGAGTTGTGAAGGTAAAACTTGGTTAAAATAATCAGATTTAGTAAATAAAACACTAAGGTGAGGTTCTTGTCATGTTTAACAAAACCAAATAAGACATTTTCCCATTTCAATGCAAAATCAGGGTAAATAAGGTCTGCAGTATATCTGGACAGTTTACTCCAAAGTAATACATTATGAGGGCACATCCAAAACAAGAGCACAAGCGTTTCTCTTTGATCCCCACAAAAGGTGCACTTAACGTCAATGCCTTTTTTAAACTTCTGTGAGTAGTGATTAACTGGGTAAATCCAGTGAGGCATCTTAAATGATATCTTTAATTTTCTTAGTTAAAAATTTGTTACTTTTGTTTTGCTCGTTAATGATATCGCTGATACGTCATTACTTGGTGTTGGCTATAGGTGTTGGCACATTGTCGCGATTGCATCCCTACAGTAATAACAATAGGATTATGGGAGTGGTGATGTGGGTTCCAGCTTCAATTCTTCTTCATAACAGCAGGTGGAGCTAAAGCCTAAAATGTATTTTCGCAGTAATGCCGATATGGGATTAAAAATTCAATGTTTTTTGCTATTAATGTTTACCATGCTTATACTAATTTGGCAGATTTGACCTAAAGCTATATTAGAAATGCTCACATGTGTTTTGAATGTGCCTATAAAGAATCTATATATTCCAGTCCTGTCCAGTTTTATAGTGTGTTTGGAGCCAGTCACAGACAGCACAGGGCTTGAGATGGGGGACACCCTAGGTGGGATGCCTGTTATCTGCACTGGGACAGGATCTTATTATGGGCAATTTAGAGACACCAGCTTCACTCAACCTTGTGTTTTTGGACTGGAGGAAACCTTCGCAAACACAAACAGACCAAGCAAACTCAACACACAGATCCTGGTTCAAGGGCTTGACAGTAAAGTAATAAAGTGCTCATTCTTGCGTGGGTGGGATCCTGAAATGTGCCAGGGGTAAATGCTGTTAGATTTTTAATGTGTATGTTCTGAAGAGGCCAGTTTCATTGTACGCCTGACTGTGCGCTGAGGGTGGCGTTTCCTCGCATGTTGAGTTGTGTGTGCTCCTTCAAAATCTTTTTCAGATGAGCTGCTTACTCTGAAATTGTGAGTTTACCGGCATGGACTGGCAGTCTGGATATGCCATCGGCTCACTTCATTGCAGTCCTCCTTTGATAAGCTGTTGTTGATTCAGGATGAATGAAATTGACTATGTATTTGAGTGATTTTATTTCAGGTTAGTAATTGTTTCTCTTCACATTTTCATGATGCTCTCATGGTTGCCTGTTTTCATTTCTGCACCTACAAAGGTTTGTTTCTTTGTCCATCTGTCTCCTGATATCTTTGTGAGTGAGGTGTGTAAATACCCCATACCCTGCCCCCCGTCTCATATACAGAAAATCATGTACCTACCTGTCAGTGTTGAGGCAAGAACAAGAGGCAGCTGTTTCGAAACACCTGCCCCCCCCTCCCCCCCCCGCTGCCCATCTGTGGGCCTCTCTCACCGTCCCCTGTCCGAGTCTGTAATTTGGGAGAGAGGGAGAAAAGCAAACATGGCCTTGAGGCATTGAGAAAAATGCTTGGAATGCCTGCTGTGTGCTCCCTATTTGTTCGCTCACTACTGTAAAGACAGCTCCCCCGTCCTTATCACTACTGTGCTACGGCACCTACTTATTTCCTGTGTGGGCAGCTTACAGAACCCCCAGAATCGCTCCCCTTCACAGCAGCGTGAGCGCTAGCCGTAAAACAGTGAAAACACACATCATAATGATTTTTGACGTTCTTTAAAGCTGCGCTGTTAATAATCTTCTTGCTGAGAGCCCGTGTCCCAAAGGGGATTATGTGCCCCGCTCCCTTTGCTCCATACAAAATGGCAGAAGGAGTCTCAGGCTACTTTAGCCAGCAGCATCGCAACATAACACTACGTGGTGTAGATATGATATAAATTCCTGTGGCAGAATAGTTTCTCTCAAGTCCTGTTTGGCTGTAAGCCTCTCACAGCCAGCTAACAATGCCTCTCATCTCCCCAAACACACTCTCGCTGAAGAAATACAATGTGCCTATGAAGTGTGTGTGTGTTTGATCTACTGACTGTTCTCCATGTAGATCTTAGAGAAGTACTTTGTCTTTAAGTGTGATGGTTGAGGGGGGGCCGAGCCACTAGGTGAAAATCAATGGTGGTAATGAAACCGTTATAGTGGTTTTGTTGGCAGGGTGGGTGGCTGCAAGTGTGTGTGCGTGTGTGTCTATGTCTATCGGCCCCTGAGTGTTTGTCTTCAGGACAGGTGGTGTTGAGAGGCAGTGACTAGCGTGTCTGTGTGAGGCAGCCTGTCTTTCTTTCTTTCTTTCTTTCCTTAACAAGCATGCAGAAATTGCACTCCAACAGGCCTGGCAGCAAATGAAGAAGGGATGAAAGAGTAGGGAACAAATGCAGGAAAAGGAGAGAGAGGGAGGCTGTGGGCTCAGGTCAGCGGCTGTGGGGACACTGGCTGGCAAAGTGCGGGGCGCGACACACCTGTCGCTGTGTGACAGCAGGGCGTCAGGGGCGTCAGGGCTGGATGTGAGGTGGCAGATGCGGAGATATGGGAAGCTGCTCGGTTTGACTGGTGCCAGTGTGGCTCCCTGCAGGAGAGGGACACTGAAAGGAGCTGGAGGAGAGGCTCTGCTTCCTGGCAAAACACTGCCGACGGAGAGAGATCCAGAATATTCTAGGTTTTTTCAGTTGCCACACATGTGGCACCCCTCTGCACATGTGGCTCGTTCCGCTTTGCGTTGTTTACCTTTGCTCATCCGAAAATACTGCTTAGAGTTTCATCACCTGTCTTCAGTGGGATTATGTTACACTCACGAAAACAAAAACAGGCCGTCTGTCTGCCCGTCACACGGCCACCCTCTGTGCTCCCGCAGCAAAGCGGGATTTCAGTCATGCTGCCCTCCCCATCTGCTTCACGGTGCTCTATCTACCTGCAGTCGCTGCGATGTTGCGCTCTGCCCCCCTCTGTAATCTTTGCCACATTCTCAGACCCCCATATCATGGCCCCCATTAGACATGTCACGCTCCTCTCTCCCTCATTCTGCAGGGACTCCCTCCCACAGATTCGGCAGGGATGGTTTTGTTTGTTTCTTCCTCTTTTGTGCTTTCAGTGTGGGGGAAATGACAGGGCTGCATTGCGCATATATGGGCACTGTTAATCAAAAGCAAAGCCCTGCTGCATTAAGGGTAATTAAACAATCGACACTTGGCTCCCCAGTGACAGCAATTAAGAGAAGCGGCCCAGCGCGAAGAGCCACAGCCTCGGAGCTGTCATGGGCCGTACCAGCCGTGATAACAGCAGAAGCCTAATGGAGTTTGCTGTGTTTGTTTACAGTGCTCACTTTCCAGCAGTATGATGTACACGTTGGGCTCCCTGCCCCCCCTTCACAAAAAACAACACTGCTCGATCTAGAGTGGGAGGGAAATTTAACCAACTAGTCTACCATAAGGAATATTCCAGCTAAATATTTTCTTTGGTTCTTTGCATCTCCTCCTCACCTCTCTCTCTCTCTCTCGACCTCACGTTCATCCCATTCAATGCACACGTGGCATGTGCACTCTCTTAACCTTAAGGTCATCGCTTAGGCAACAGCCTGGTGACGTTCTGCCCTTGGTGGCAGGCAGGTCCTAGTGCTTCCAGGGTACCCCAGGTGTCACATCCAAGGCTGGCATTGTCCAGGCGTGGCTGCACGGCCTGAAGTTGCCCTGCGGGGACCCCAAAACTGTGCCTTCCAGCTGACGAGTGTCCTGCTTATTCTGCATAATTTCCTTGCAGCTTCGTTTGACTTCTGGCCTAAGTCACTGTGATTGATTAATCAGTCCTGCCTTTGTTAATGGGTGCGAGACATGCCTGTTTCAGGTCATGCACAGTCAACACCTTTTGTATTCTTTGCTTATAAGGTCCATAAGACACTTAATATATGTCTCATATGTGCACAATATACTTCATTTCCTTTGGTTGTAATAAATCAGTGTCAATTGTCATATGTGTGATTTATGCATGTCCTGGGGGTGTGAAAATATGAATACATTTTAACACCATTTGTATCTTTGTACATGTATTTAGCTTCCATGTTCACCCTGAAGAGTTTATTTTTTGTAATTCGTATTGTTTTAATCGGGTGTTGTAGCGGATAGCACTTCAGCCTCACACACTCAGGCCTGGCAGTCTTCATGCTGTCCTTGGTTCCTTGGTTGTTTATTCTGCATGGCCTGCGTGGCTGAGGGGATCCCCCCCCATGCTACTCAGGTTTCCTCTCACCATCCAAAAACATCCAGTTAGCCTTTTAGTGCCATTAAATTGCCCTAGATTGGCATCATGTACACAGTGCGCCCTGTTACCAGCCTTGTGTCCTATGCTACCTTGCAGCTGATCGAAGCTCGTGGCTGCCCTGTAATGCAAAAGCCGTAAAAGGTTTGGATGGGTGGATTTTTAAATCATTTGGGCCAACATCAGAACTAGACAAACCAAATGACTTATAAGCTTTCATGCAGTCTGCAACTTTACACTTTGCAAGATTCATAACTATTTAATAGCCCCCCCCCCCCCTCCCGAAATCAGATTACGACTTCTCTTTCACATTCCCCTATTTGGGCCCCATATTTTACATATGAGCTTCATGAATACCAATTGCCTTTCCGCGGATGCCGGCCTTCCGTAAGCATTACAGAAGACTGCGAGTGGCACTCGTGTCCATTGTCCTTGCCTGAAAAGAACCAGCTGAATCATAATCTATTGATTGAGTTCGGCTGATCTTATTTTCAACCTCGCATTCATCTGAAGCGCTTCCTGTAAACGGGCTTGACTCTATGCCGTCCATCTGGCTAATTGGCGTAACGCAGTTTATACACAGGCTGGATAATCAGCTCTTCTGTCTCCATTACATCTGAGTCCAAGGGGTTGGCATGGCTGGAATTTCTCTGGGTTTGTTTCAATAGATCTCTACATTCCTTCTCTGCATATGTGCAAGAGCGATGCTTCCGATCAGCTGCAGCTAAAAGCAGCACGATATCCCTGAACGGTGGTACACCAATGCGCCCCCCTCCTCCACCGCCAGGCCAGCCGACACCCCCAGGCTCTCCCAATTGCTGCTGGTAGTGATGGCTGCTTCTCGACTTGTGGACGATAAGGCTGAAAGCAACAAATCCTGTCTCAGTTTGTACATGACTATAGGTGTGCACCAGCCAGCTCCTTTTGTGTCATTGATTCAGACTGCCAATGAAGCAAAAGTAAATTGTGATTTTTACATGCTTACATAGCTGGACATTTTATTGCACCAGTTTATGTTAAGTGCTTCTCTGGTATAAGGCGCAATGTCAGCTGCCTGTAGACTTTCCTGGGCCTGTAGGGGCCACACACAGGGCCTCTCGTGGTGTCTGTTGGACCTTGGACCATGTGGAGAGGCAGGCAGATGGCTTAATGGAGGAGGCGGAGGAAATGATCTCTCCTTCCTTCCCCCTTCCACTTGCATTTTAATCCCTCAGCCACAGCTATAGCTGGGGCACTCTGCATTGAGATGAAGGAGACTGCAAGCACAGAGGAGATATGGGGAGAGAGAGTGAGAGTGCAGAGGTAAGCAGAAGAGGGACAGTGAGCCTGGCAGCCTTACAGCGACTATGAGATTGGGCCTGAGGGTGACCATGGGGGCATCCTCTCTCAGGGTGAGAGAGGGCCTGACAGTGACCACAAGAGAGGGCTTGCTAGCCATCGTGAGATGGCTTTACAGCCTCATAGGGATTGCGAGAGCGAGCCTCACAGCAACCACAAAAGAGTGCCTGAAACCTCACAGCGACCGCAAGAGAGGGCCTGACAGCTTCACAGTATCTGTGAGGGTATACTCACACTAGGCATGGTTGCCATGAACCGTGCCCGAGTACGATTGTCCCCCCTCCCCCCTCCCCCTCTAGCCTGCACTCACATAGGGTTTCAGCATTCGTGCCGGAGCGCGCTTACGTCATTATGGTGCGACAGTTTCAGAATAAACAGGAAGAACGTGCGCTCTCGCTGAACGCAATGGAGTCTATTGCTCTGGTTACTTTGATGATAGAAATTTTGAGTCGTT
>JAABNX020000151.1:3082733-3094755 GCA_015163995.2 Mormyrus lacerda
CGAACCGCGCCCGAGTCCAACTGAACCGCGCTCTGGCACACCTCTTCCAAGCGGGCCAGGGACGGCTAAACGAACCGTGCCCAGGCACGATTGGGAGCACTCACACTAGTCAAACGAACTGCGCTTTGGTGGTCAAACGCACTCGGGCACGGTTCACATTGCCTAGTGTGAGTACACCCTGAGAGAGGGTCTGCCAGCCAACGTGAGTGGGTCTGAAAGCCAGGTACGAGGTGAGTATGAGAGACAGCCTGGAGGCCTGAGGGTAACTGCGAGAGAGGGCCTTACAGCCTCACAACGACCACAAGAGATGACCTGACAACCTCACTGTGACTGCAAGATAGGACATGAGGGTGACCACAAGAGAAGGCCTGACAGCTTCACAGCTACCACAAGACCAGGTCTGCCAGTGACCGTGAGAGAGAGGGCCTGACAACCTCACAGTGACCATGAGAGAGAGGGCCTGACAACCTCACAGTGACCATGAGAGATGGTCTCAAAGAGCGCTATCACCATAGATGGTTATGCAGGAGAAGCTTTAAAGGCTAAAGTTTCTCTTCCAGTAGCCTAGAACCTGTACACATTTTCATGTTTAGGCTCGTGTTTGATCAGCAGGGGGCACACTAGGTGCTCCCTGTCTATGCAGTGTGCTGATTTTGTCACCCGTCAGCATTTTCACCAGCGCTGAAACACTGCGCAAGCGCAGGCCACACGCGTGCCAGCTGCGATTGGCCTGTCACACCACAGCTCGCCTTTCTGTGAAGTTTTGGCAAAGGCCTGTCACCGCCTTGCCCACCCAGCCCCCCGCCCTCCGCGCTGCCAGGCCTGTCAGCTCCCTGCCTTTCCCCTTTGAATTCACTTGTACTCAGCCTCCATACCGCCATCATTTTCTCCTCCCTGGATGACGGCACTCACCTTCCTCCGGTGCCTCCATTGCTCCCCAGATTTTCTCCTGTCTCCAGATACAGAGAACTGAAAAAAACAAACAAAAAAGAATGTTTTTTACACAAGCTGCTTGTCCGTTGTATGATCCATACAGCTCTTATGATATCATCTATTTCTTACTAATCTGTGACAAAATAATCCGTCATCAAAAGCTGGCAATGACCAGAAATGACCAAAGGGCTGTGGAATAGAATTCTTGTGACTCGCCATGTTTGGGAAACACTGAGTCCTGCGGCATTACATCATCCCCGTAGGTGGTGCCAGTGGTATTAGAGGAATGACGTCTCCCTGTGGAAAGAGCGAGGTCAAGCGATTCATGAATTATGATTTGCTGAATAGGACACTTGTTGGCAGGCCGTGTGCCACACTGCCGCTCGAGAGTGAGAGGACAAAGCCCAAATTGAAGGGTAACCCATCGTTATTGTCGGTTCTTAGGGCTGGACACGTTCATTCAATGAGCTGAAGCCGATTATGGGCTCCCATTAGGTCCCACATTTAGCTGGGATATCCTGGGGACGCCCATTATCTTCCTATTGATTAGATGCAACACGCATTATACAAATTAAAGGAAACACTTAAAATTGAGCCTCACTGCCTGTAAAATCTGCAGCCTCTGAGTGCCTCAGCTAAGAAGGTGCTAGAAAACTGGGACCGCCATTCTGTGAGGTGAGCAATAAGCAAGAGAGCGTGCTCAGAGACTCAACCTGCGTGGCTCTGACAAATCCATCTCACTCCTGAGCAGCCGACACCGACAGGGTCTGCTTCTGGTGATCTGCCATTGTGTGTGTGTGTGTGCGCATGGGGGCACATTTGCCAGTCCACTGTAAAGCTATAATTGCCTTCTTTTCCAGAAAAAAGGGGGGGGGGGTGGTTGCCGGGATAGAGAGATAAGAGACACAATTAGGGGGAGAGAGAGGCAGAGAGGAGTAGCTGGAAACAGAAGGGAATGGGACAGGTGGGCCAGAGAAAGGATGAGGAGGGGGAGGAGGAGAGAAGGGAAAGAAAAGGGGGATTAGAGTGGCAGGCAGTCGTGTGTGTGATTGATAGGAAGCATAAGAAGGGGTGGGGCTTTGTTTGTGTAAGACAGGGGGCATAGGTCTCCTGGGACAGGGCAAAGTCCACAAGGGCCCCTCCTGGTAGAAATTGTCTATGTGAGTGTGAACTGTGGGGGTGTTCTGCCCTCATTCAGCCCAGACGCCAGCCTTGGTCTCCTTACAGTCCCTTCACTCCGATCCCTGTGCTGTGTGGGTCTCCTTGCCATCTCTCACTCTGATCCCTGTGCTCTGATCCCTCACTCCAATCCCTGTGCCATGTGGGTCTCCTCGCTGTCCGTCACTCTGATCACTGTACCACATGACTCTCCTTGTCGTCCTCAAACTAGCCATGCAGCCTGTGGGTGGCTTGTCCATTCCAATGGGGAAATTTGCCTATAGGGGGAACACCAAAGGACCATGTTGATGTTAGGTGGGGGGAGGGGTGCCCAAAAACAGAATGATATTCGTGTCAGGGACAGAGGCAGATGGACAGGCACACAGGCAGGTAAGTCAGTACGACTGAAAAACACATTGGAATAAAGAACTTGCATATGCAGATGGCACCAAGGAAAGGCTTACTATGATGTACAGTATCAAAGCAAAATCAATATATAATTTATATGTAATCTTGTTGAATTTGTGCTGCTATCAGATGCTCAGTTATAGTATATGATTACTATAACTGTTTTGTTTTTTTAAAAAAAACATCATATTTAACTATCGCAGGTCTTCCAAGTTAGCAAGTTAGTTATTATTCACAGAAGAGCTGGTGTCTCACACCCTTAACCAGTGTACGAAATACAGGGGTGTCCGAGTGGTCCGACACCCCCAATTAACCCATAAGACCCCCTGAAAGCCTCAAAAGCAAAATTTTAAGGGGTTCTCAAGATCGGCATTGTGGAACAATATAGAATTGGGGACCCCCCCCGAATATTAACGGGTATTTTGCACACTGCCCTTAACCCTGATGAAGGTAATAAGGTGATCTCCAAAGGAGACAGAAGGAGAACGACAGCGAAAAATTAACATTTTATACCAAGTAAAGCTGCAAGAATATTTACATGTTTTATGCAGTGATATTTCCATATTGTAAAGCAGATTTGTTAAGTAGCTGTGAGAGATAAAGCATTAATAAAAGCCTGTGGTATTCTAGTTCCAATTATTCGGGTTATTTCAATATTTCAGCATCCCCTCCCCCTTTGCTTTGCGTTATTTATTGTAGGATTTCAGCACTAATCCAGCAATCTGTGACTAAGTACCGTACAGATAAGCCAGTGTGAGGCTCCTCAACAAGCCCCTCTCTTCATCTCATCCTTTCGGGATGGTTGTTGGGGGGGGGGGGCTGGGGAGGGGGTTATTGTGGTGAAATAAAAGGGGACATCAAGCGGTGACCCTTTCCAACAAAAGGTGAAAGGATTCATAATGGCCCCGATGCTTTTTGCTGTATGAGTTTGTTACCCCCACGCCTTGTTCACTTACCACAAATGGCTCATGGCCGTGACCTCAGATCAAACCCCCGGTGCTCCTGACGGCCGGGCGGGCTTCTCCACCAGCACAATAGTGGGAGTGACAGAGGAAACCCCCCCGCCACTCTACGTAGTCAGCAGGAGTGTGAGGTGGCTTGCCAAATGCCCAATGAAAAAAAAAACATACAGATTGTACATACAGAATCAGCAGCCGAGAAACCTGATTATGGCACCGGGAGCCGGCTGGCGTGTGCATAACAGAGTAGGTGTCTTTGTTCTAGAAGTATGCTTTTGCAATTTCCCTCCAATTAATTTTGTGGAAAAACCAAAGAGAGGATTAGCGTATGAAGAGGTGACCACAGAAACAAGTGAAATTCAGAAGGTAAGCAGAAGATGTGACAGGGAAAAGAAAAAGGAGTGAGGGGTCAGTTTGGGATGGATGCTTTCAGACAGGAGGAAGCTAAAATGTGATGAACGTTTCTGAATGAAACCAAAAGGAATGCTTCATACAAAAAACGCTCACAATAACCATTATTTTACACATTCTTTTTTTATTTCAGATTGCATTGCTGTGGCAGAAAGTATAATTCAGTGAATTATGTCTGCTGAAATTAAATGTGCACTAAAAGTGCTCTGAGTGTCCATCTATCTTCCAACCACTCAGCCTGGACAGGGTCACAGTGGAGTCTGGAGCCTAGCCCAGGCAGTAAGGGGCTGGGGATGACCCCAGGTAAGAAGCATAAGGTTATTGACACCACTTAGCCTAACTGCACGAGGAATCCCACTTGACACAGCGAGATGACACAAGCACCAAACTCAAGCCCCCCAGCCGTGGAGGTCTGGGGCAGTAGTGCTGTTTAGCAAAGAGTGAGGCAGCTGGGCTGTCTAAAAATGTACCCCTATAGCTGCCATTCCCAGCTGACAAAGCTAGCAGGATATATGAGACCTCAGTATCTGTCCAAATGAATGCAATTGGGGTGGCGATACATGTATTCCCCCAATATTTAATTTTTCATTATTCACTTGCCCTCCCCCCCTCCCCCGGACCCACAAAAAAATTACCTTTGCATTCACATGATTAAGTTGTTTGCCGCCAATATCAAACTCTCTCCTACCCCCTGCAGGATTTCCATTTAACTGTAAAGGCGAATTAAAATCCACCTCTTTCCCTTTGATCTGCCCCTACTCTCATCCTATCAATATCTCACCCTGCTCTTTGTTTTTCTCATCCATAAAGCCACCCTGCCGCCAAAGACTTAGTGCTATTTAAAGTGACTGTTGTTTCCCGCCGATGTGTTGTCATGACCGGGAATGATTGTTGCAGACGGTGACATAGTGCTAAATCATATACTATGTTTAAAACGCATGATAGGCATAAAATCGATCACATCAAACCGCCTATGTGATTCACGTGTGAGCTGTACTTTGACGAAATACACGCCTTATATACCGTACTGTTTATAATGCGTGCTAAAACAACTGCCTGTGGTATCGTTTTTGAGTGGTGTGCTCTATCAGTACAAGAACCAATTGGCCTAATGCTGAGACAACCACCGTGTAAAGCAATGTATATGCCGATTAACATAATTATACACAAATTCTACATAAAGGACATAAGAAAAACTCTAAGTATACCATTGCATGTAGCCTACACGATAATCTGCACTATAAAACATTGTACCAAAATCCAATAGTTACTTTGGTATTGATGTTTTAATTTCAAGAGCTGAATCTTGCTTGCTTGTGATGTATTATCTGCCTTTCTTGTAAATCGTTTTCAACAAAAACGGTTGGTTACTACAGAGTGTAAATGTGAAATTAGTTTTATCGATTGCATTGTATAGTGTGGATTATATATATAACGTTATACGTTAAACAAAAATAAGTTTACAATCTTTTATTATTTTAATGATAAAATTAGTTTGTATTATTTGTAATTAAACACGAATCGATGTCAAAATTTGTTTCTTAAAAGCTGCTCTGAAGGCTTTTTCACCTTAAGAGAGCATGGTGGGGGAACGGAATGGAAGGGGGCGGAGGGGGGTCACCTTTTGTGCGGATATATCAAGCAAGACACGGAGACCAGCTTCAGATTTCTCCGGCGAGAGAGAGAGATAACGAAGGGGAGGGAGAGAAACCAGAGAGGGAAAGCCGACAGATTAGTTAGCGACCGAGGAGACGAACTTCAGCCACTGTAAACAGTGCAAATCATATCGAATATTATAAACGATATGGAAGGGATGGTAGTACTGGGACGGACGTCGTTCGTATACACCTTGCTACTTTGGTCTTTAAAAGGTAAGACACTGGATATGTTTTTTCATTATTAGTTTAATAATCGAGTGTGTTAAAGACTTAATTTTGTACTTTTTAATATGTTCACTTGTATTTGGTTATTTTGTTTCACCAGTATTGGTGTTGCCTTGTTTGCGTTAAAAGCCTTCTGTGCTTTTCCCCCTGAAATACTAACTACTAAAACTGTACTAATAATGCATATCTTGTTTTATATTACTGATTACGGAGTCTGTATGAGTAATGATTACATTCGTACATATTTCACATAAGCGGTATTATTGCGGTTGATTTGTCTCTGTGGCAACGTTTCTTCGTCTTTAGTGATCACATTGAATAGGTATACCTTTAACTTTAACTACAACCTTAGTTGGTGGATCTCATGTGCAGAAAACTAATGCAGAACTGGACGTCCTGACGTCAAGTGGACAAAAGTGAAAACTAGTCACCGCGGCCATTTAAAATATCATTTTGTGACAGTGGTTCCAGAATAAACGCACATTTTCCCAGGCCGATCGGAGCCTTAGTATACTTCATACTCAGTTTAGTGTCAGATTTCCTCTGCCTGCTAGAAGATTTTTTGTGATTAGTATTTGTGATTGCTTTGATCGACGAGGTCACCTTGTGCGCTTTTCCGCAAAATCTGCTCTGTGCAAAGGGTTGTTTTTTCCGCCTTATTGTGGGTTGACTTCTGTGCTGCTGTGAATTTTGTGTTATAACGCTAATGAAGATCCGTATGCCGGCTCCAGACCAGCTTACGTGCGCTTGTGCTCCGCGGAGGATTGGTCGTACCTGTTTGTCCACAGTCCCGTTTGAAACCAACCCTTATAGGGTCTGCCAAACATATTAAAGTTTTCTATGCAGGCTATATTACGCCCGTCATAATATCTCTTGGCTTTTTTTTTATTGAATTACGAATCCCTTTAGCTCACCTCTATTTGCACTCAGTATATTTGATTTTTACAAAAATGTACACGATTTTCCCTAGTAAAACCTATCAGTGAGTCCGTCATATGTTACATATACTTTATCCTTTTAATACCTTTCACTTTGTATAATTTGTGTCTGTTGTATCTTTTTTCACTATAATACAATTACCAAAGGAAATTATTATCACTAAGTAAACATAGAGTAAACCCTAACCATATGTAGCCTGCTGGCAAATTCCCGTTTTTCGTGGCACAATTGAGGCTCACTTTAATTCTGAACTAAAAGTTACCCACGTGAGCCGGCACCCGCGCACACACACAAAAGAAAATAAAACCAAACCGCACATATTCTTAGTCTAGCTGCGAAGTCTCCACTGGTTCACCCAATCTCAGCCCAGTCTCTTGGGCAGCTCAGCTAATAACAGATAAATTAGTGACTGAGTTGTCCTCCTGCAGCACATCTCTTTTCCAGCGCGTCGTTGAAAAATTTGAGAGATAAGGGACCCGAACAACAGTAAGACTTCCACGCACACAGAACCGAAGTTATTATCGTCACCAAATACTGAAACTAAAACGGTATCAAAAGCATTTCGTTGATCAAAATTGAACACAACTAATAGACAGACACAAAAACTAAACACAAAGCAAACCAAACTCCAAAACTAACTTAAATGAAAATTACTAGAAACCAAAATTTGTTATTACTATTGTCTACTTTTCTTTTTGAGTTTTATAGACTGTTCGTCTTTATTGGCCTAAGAGATGTCCATTCTCTGATCAACATAACCTATGATAAGGGCATGACATTGGCAAATTTATGTATGCCCTACGGGATTAAAGAGATCAGAGAAGAGGGATTTGTTAAACATAGACATGCAGCAAATATGGAAGTACATTGTGGAACCATTTTGAGTAAAATACAAAGTCTAATAAGAGCAAGTGTTTCATGGATGTCCAGCTTGTGGTGCGCCGCTTAAGGGAAAGAGCACGATTAATCTAAAGACATGCCTAACTGCCATCACAAATATGTTTATAAAGAAGTAAGTGGAGCGAAGAGGAGAGTGTTACAAATCCCTAATGCAGCTCTTACACGAGACTTTGGCCCAATAAATTAAATGCCCCCCCCCATGGTGGATGGGCCACCCCTCATATTACCTTAATGTTCCAAGACAATAACCCTCTCAGTTTGTCCACAACCATGTCTGAAGATCGCAGTAGCAAAGCAGATGGCACTGGAAAAAATTGTAGCGACATCTGACTGGAGCTGAAGGTGCATGTCGGAAACAGAGGGGTTGTGATCTTTGTGTCTGAAGTGTTTTAATGCCAATGTCCACTTCCTCGGTTTAATATCTTCTCCGGCAGCATCAAACACTCACCCCTGCAGCTCTGTGTAATTAGGGCCACAGTTTCATTACTTTGGACTAAAGGCAAAGATAAAAGTTTGGCTCTTTTCCTCCCAGTATCTTGAGGCTGTGGATGCAGCCTTCTGAGGATTAAGCTGAGCACCATTCAGACTGAGGAGATGGAAAAAAAAACCTCAGCTAAGATCAGATACGATACTTTTTTTTTTCTCCAGAGCTGTTAGATCAAGCATTTGTTGATTCACTGGGACAGGCCTCAGTGCTGTCTGCACCACACTTCATTTTAATGGTCACGTCTCTGCTAGGAAAGAATGAGGTCCCTGAGGACAGGTTCCGTCCCATCTTATCAGCGCTCCACGCTCAGCCAGAACTGCTCATGGAGGACCGTTTCTGCTCTCCATAGCAAACAATGGGTATTGCTACAAGAAGACTCCTCCCTAAAAACTGCTTTCTTCTGCCTAGGCACCATAAGACCATCTTATAATCCTTAAGTCTTGCGTTTACATAGTCTTGTCGCTGATATACTTGAGTCTGCCCATGTGCTTTCAGAGTAATGTACTTTCTGGACAGAATCCATGACTTTGCTAGTGATTGAAGTAGGAGGCTCTTTCATCTGACTGATTTGTAGTCTTGAACCATTCAATGCCTCAGTGATTAATTATCAGAATGGTAATGTTCTGTGCTTTACTTGCATCTATTATACTGAGTGGCATACTCAGCTATATGAAGTAGTACATTGAGGTACACTGTGTGGTATACTCAGGTATGCTGAGTGGTATATAGAGATATAGTGAGTGGTATACTCGGGTATGCTGAGTGGTATTTAGAGGCATAATGAATGGTATACTCAGGTATGCTGAGTGGTATATAGAGATAGAGTGAGTGGTATACTCAGGTATGCTGAGTGGTATATAGAGGCATAGTGAATGGTATACTCAGGTATGCCGAGTGGTACAGTATATAGAGATATAGTGAGTGGTATATAGTGGTATAGTGAGTGGTATACTCAGGTATGCTAAGTGGTATAGTTAGAGTGCAGTGACTGGCTGTTTCAGGCATTCAGACCTTCTTTGATAAACTACAGTAGAGAAGAGTCATTAGATCAAGCAGAAAGGATCAGGCTGCGTGCTCCAGTGTTTGGTGCTGCAGTCTGAGTGCCCCCCAACCCTCAACCCCAGAGGCTGGATTCGAGTCGCTTATCTGCGAGTTTACAGCACTGCGAAGCATGTATTTGCATGGTCTCTTAGGTTCAGCAGTCTTTGAGCATTGTGCTTCGCTCCTGCAGGGTAATGTGAAGGGAAAGAAGATTTAAAAAAAAAAATTCAGACCTATAGCTATTTTTTTAGAAATTCACTGATTTAGTCAGGTAGAGGAGTCTACATTAGGAATGCACTACAGATAAGGAATGTATAAGGAGTTAACTTGAACTGCTTCTAAGTACAATGTTTAGAGAGGATTCGGGGGAGAGCTCCGTGTTATATTTCATTTAAGAGGAGTAATAATGAAGAATAAAGCCTGAACTTGAATGTTTTCTTGGAATTGCTTGACTAATTAAACACACCTGACTGCTGTTTCATGCACCTTGTCCTGGTTTGATATAAGGTGTCTTTTTGCCAGAAACGGGTCTTGGTGTGTAATTGGTATTTGGTTGAGCCTTTCAAGGTAAACCCCAAACTGCAATTACAGAGCAGACACGGGTGCGGCCCAGGACCTTGGCACCCCGCACATCCCCCCTCCCTTTGTCCCAGAGTGGTGCTGTTTAATTGGTAGCTTTTGGCTCTTATTGAAGTCTGTGCCTGTGTGCTGAGGTTTTTTTCCTCCCCTTCGGCTTTGTTCATCCTTTGCGCACGCCTGAGCATTCTGTGGGGGTGGGGGGGGTGGGGGGGGGAGTTGGGTGTTGGGTGGTTCAGAGAGGGTCTCAGGTGAGGGATGCATGGAAGGAGTACCATTTGTTCCATGACCACAAAAATGTCTTTATATATTTATAATTTATTTATAATTTATATATATTTGTGGAGATTGATGATGGGGTCCCAGTAACCTAAACTGGGTATCTGCCAAAAAAGAGGGTCGTCCTATATCTCCGGTCCCATATCTGAACTCATCAACATAGCACAAGCGTAAGGCAGAGATGGGGAGGGTGACGGCTGATTCCCCAAGTTTTTCCTCCATGTCTGCACTGTCATTAGTGTTAGTAGGACTAGGGGCTAGTAGGTGGTAAGAGGGTGGTTGGGCGATGGGTGGGTAGGGGGGGGGGTTGAGTGTCCATCATTGTCTGCCTGAGGCATGCGAATTGAGCTATGGTCCTGTGGCTGGGGGTGTGGGGGGGTTGTTGCGTGGGGAGGAGTGAGGTGGTGAGCTGTGGCTGGGCCCCTACATTTTATCAAGGTCAAGTGTGATAAAAGCATTTACTGTAAACAGAACAGTACAGCAAAAAAGAGGAAGGCAGATTGAGGAGGTGCTATTTTTTATGCTGAGATTTAGCTACACATAAATTAATATTTTAATAAGGGCTTTAATCATGACATTCTCTGTACAGTAATAGGAGTAGGGCCGTGAAGTGAATGAAGTGAAAAAAATAGTATTTTATTTTTATTGTTCATTACCTGCTGAAGATTTTTACGTGTAATATCTTGTCTGTTGCTGTTCTTGTCCGGGTCCTCTCTGACTGGTACCCATTTCATATAAACACTTAGAAGCGCACGTCTCAGCAAAAAAATGGAGAAGGATCCCCAAGTGAGTTGGGGGGGGGGGGTTGTGCCGTGTTGGATGTCACCTCCGGGGCCTGTCATGAGTTCGCCTAAGGGTGACAAAGACTGTTATTACAGCTGAAGTTTATGTTTTTTTTTTTTTACCTTAGTAGATTTCCATGCGAACATCATTTTGTTCCCATATGCATAAAAGCCTGCTTGAACTTGACTTTGGATGCTAGGGAATGATGACACCCAATGCAGAAGAATAGAATATTTTCTCATAAATGTATTTTGGCTCATCCCCCTGACATCCATCACCTCTCCCTCACTTCCTGCGAAGCTGACATGATTAGTTATTGCACTGACCTTACATTCTTAAATACTAACGATGTCACACTCACGCAGGAAGCAGCAGGGGGGTTTAGGATCTCGGGGGAGATACCAGTTTGCCCATTAGCAGACACCCTGCATCCAATTACATCCTCTGATTTATTTTTACACCACTGATTGTAATTATGCCCCCAGATCCTAAGAGTAACTGATTCTTTCTACAATGTGTGCAAAGAAGGATTTTATAAATACTTTAATTTAGTTAACATTGTATGCCAACCGGATGTCTTCCCCAAGGCTGTTGAAACACCAGGTATTGTTATATGGCTGTTTGAGGCTCAGCACTGCAGTTTGACTGTTATAGTCTCAGCCTTGCAGTTTGTCCATTTGAAACTCGGCACTGCAGTTTATCCATTTGAGGATCAGAACCGCAGTTTTTCCATTTAAGGATCAGCACTGCAGTTTAACCGTTACAGGCAATGCACTGCAGTTTGGCTATTTTGGGCTGTACACTTCTTTCTGGCTGTTTTAGGTGTGGCACTGCAGTTTGGCTGTTTGAGGCTCCACAATGCAGTTTGCCTGTTATAGTCTCAGCCCTATAGTTTCCCTGTTTGAGGCTGTGCACTTCAGTCTGGCCGTTTGAGGCTTGGCACTGCAGTTCATGCATTTAACATTAGCTTTATTGGCCATGCTCTTACCGTCACCTGCTACTTTGAGTCCCTTGAATATCAGAAATTTTTAAAAGCACAGAAATCTTCTGTTATCCAGATAACATAATTCTTGTTGGTTTAATAAAGAAATGCCATCTCTGCATCACACTCACTAATTCACGATTGGGTGTGTGCTGTCATGTGATCTGCTGAGGCAAGTATTTGATAAATGGTGGCTACAGAAGTGGTATCCAGGCACCAAGGTTTCCATCATTTGTAACTTAATTTAATTGCTGCACTGACTGTTTATTCAAATTAATGGGGG
>JAABNX020000151.1:3094855-3112839 GCA_015163995.2 Mormyrus lacerda
CCCCCCCCCCCCCCCCCCCCCCCCCCCCCCCCCCCCCCCCCCCCCCCCCCCCCCCCCCAACGGGGGGTTTTGTCACAGGAAGGGCTCATCCATCCCCAAGGAAACCAAAATAGGGCTGATTTGATTCCCTGGTTAATGAAAGAAGAAGAGATGTTTGATAGAGGCCAGTGCCACAGGAAATAAAAGGTGTTAATATATGAACGTGGCGTAGAGTCACATTGTCCACTGATCTCCTTTCAGAGTAATTTATGAGGAATTCCTATGAATGTGCGTATTGAAGCTAAATCTGGTCAGCATATGCCTTGGTGCTTTGAAGCGAAGACACAACCAGTATGGTCATTTTGGTTTTCCTATGTTCCGTCTGGTCCCAGCTGGCTGATGGGTGGCCTGGCCGGAATGCCCCCCCCGTCGCTCTTAGTGATGTGTGTGGAGTCCCTCCTGTTCACTGAACAGACTGTGAGCCTTCACGCCTTGAGTACTGCGTTTGGGGAGTGTGGGGGCTTTCTATGGTGCAGGTTAATAGGGAAGGCGGGCAGGCGGCCTCATTAGTCGCCCTGCGCACAAAGCAGGGCATGGAAGGGGAGGGTACGGGAAGCGTTTTTTTGTTGTGGATGCTGCTTTTTAAAATCTCCTCCATCCAAATGGAACAGTTCACATTTCGGTTTCCGTATTTTTTTTGCCGGTGGGCTGTATTTGATACTGTGGTTTAGCAAATGGTGTTGGAGTATTTCCGCCATTAGCCCTACGCTGCCATCGCTCCCAAATTTCCGTCTACAGCCTGTCTGCCTCTCATCGTCCCACCAGCATCCTCCTCCTCCCCCCTGCTCCTCCTGTTCCCTCATGCTGCCATGCCCCACCTGTCTTTTTTCCCCTCATCCCCCTTTCTCACATTTTCCTCTCTGTCTAATTTTCATTCCTATAACACCTTCGTGTTCAGGGTTCCCCTCCAGTCAGTTTCTGGGTATAGATTTTTCATCTTTAATAGTAATATATATATAATATATATATATAAAACATTGTTTACTCCTGAGTCTTTTTTACATGTTGTTACAGAGTCTGGCTGGAGTTAACGGTTTGATGGCCTGGGTTTTTTTTTACCTCCCTTTCATTCCCCCATCACTTCTCATTCCTCTTACGCCCCCGCCCACCTTTCTGGAAGGTTCTGCGCTTTGTTTAGTACCTGTGTGCTTTTAGAACAGAGCTGCATTGTTAAGACATTCCTCTGGCTGTTGGAATGCAGGTATTAATGCAGGGTGATTAGACACAGCGAGGATGAGTGGGGAGGGGAGAGAGCGAGAAGGGGAACTGTGGTGGGAAAAGGAAGAGAGGGGGAGAGTAGGGGAGGGGGAGAGTGAACAGGACTGGGGAGGTTTGGACAGGAGGAGCTACGGGCGAGACAGATGGAAGGACAGAGAGGGGGATTGAAGCACAGAAGGAGTCGTTGATGTTTAACTAGGGTCAGGGTGGGGAGCTGAAGGCTGCTTTGAATTGCCAGGTTTATGGGCTGTGCTGTGTGTGTCTGGTAATCTCCTTCAGCTGAGCCAGCCCTAACCAAGCCAGCAGTGGTGTGTGAGGGTGTTGTGTTCAAGCATTCATTACCCCAAAGGTGGGGGAAGCCTCAAACCACTGCTGACTGTGGCTTTACAGTCATGTGACACAATAGGGAGGCTCTCCCCACCAATGGGGTGCCTGTGACAGGCCAGGATCAGCTCATTGTGTGCCAGGGTTGGGGATGGGGGGTGTCTGACGTGGAGGGCATCTGTTAGTCAGTCTGTCTGCCAGATCTCTGGCCATGGCTTGGCAGAGTCGACAGGAGGGATGATCTCTGTCAAAGTCAAACTCAGCTCTTTTCCTGATGTAGCCAAAGCGGGCATCCAGGCTCCCTCCTCCATCTTCGTCCATCCCACTCATGTGCTGCCTTCTTCCCTCTCTTTCACGTATCACCTTCTTCCATTGCATCCGCATGTCTCTTTCCTCCATCCCTTTCGCCTGCCGCCTTCTTCCCTCCCATTCATGTATCACCTTCTTTCCTCCCGTTTGTATATCTCCTTCTTCCATTGTGTTCGCATGTCACCTTCTTCCATCCCGTTCGCGTGCTGCCTTCTTCCGTCCCGCTAGAGTGCTGCCTTCTTCCATCCCATTCGCGGGCCACCTTTTTCTTTCCCTTTCGCATATCACCTTCTTCCATCCCCCTCGTGTGCCACCTTCATCCATCCCACTCACGTACCGCCTTCTTCCCTAGTGTTCGCATATCACCTTCTTTCCTCCTGTTTGCATATTACCTTCTTCCATCGCGTTCGCATCATCTTATTCCATTACGTTTGCATGCGGCTTTCTTCTATCCCACTAGCATGCCGCCTTCTTCCATCTTGCTAGAGTGCCACCTTATTCCCTCCCTCTCGCATGTCACCTTCTTTAATCCCGATTGAGTGCCAGCTTGGCAGAAGGGCAGTGCCGGCCAGTTGGGCAAACAGTTTGAGCGCGTGTCAAACCCGCAGGCTGGATGGGTGTGAGATGGTGGCCAGAGCACATCAGCACTCTTGGTGGCTGAGGATCAGCGCGACACACGGCCATGCGACGCCATGTAGACGGCCAAGGAGTGCCCTCCTCGTGGGGGGCTTGGGCTTCTCTGTTTGGTCTGCATCTGCCCGTATGTCGCTCCCCTGCTGTTGTTATTTCTGCTTCGTTCACCCCCCCCCCCCGCCCTGCCGGGAATGCCAGCATAAACAGTTGGCTTTGCAGTGTTGATGTGATGGTGGGAGGGAGAGAGAGAGAAAGAGAGAGACAGACAGCTGGCCTGATAGCTCTGCGGATTGGGTTACGGCCGTTCTACGATTTTCAGTCCCTTCATCCCTTGAATTCTCTCTTTTCTCCCATACGCTTCTCTGTCCTCTCTCACATTTCCAGAACATCCCATCCAAGTCACTCTGCATTAGTGGAATTGGTGGAGTGTAGCCAAAAGCATATTTCACATTGCATAATTAACCTGTAAGCTTAAACTCTAGCATTGAATTTGCAAGGATGATATAAATTAATATGGATGCAACTTAGAAAAAAAACCTACCCCTACATCCATACCCTCCTATATATGGGGGTGGCTAATGTTTTATCTCCCGTGCTCCCCACAAAGCTTGGTGTTTAGTCATAACTTATCAGCCCTGTTGCCCACCCCTTCTCATGTGTACCTGTCTGGGCAGGTAGTGAGCTCCCTACCCCTCCCAGTCATACCTTTTCTGAACCGTCCCCTTCCCTGAAATGTCTGCCTTGCAGTGTCGTGTTTGGGGGAGGGGGGGGGGGAGGTGGTGTGGTGGCCGTGCTGTGCTCTGGGTCTCTTTTCTGTCAGGTTTTTATGAATGGAGCGTGTTCTTCATGGGCTTCAGGATGATCAGGTGACACCTCCAGTCCGTGGCTGAGTCTGTGTGTGTGTGTATATGTGTGGTATCCTCATTAAACCACCCTTCTCCATGAGGTGCCTTGCTGTAGCCTCCACAGTCCTTCCTAGTCACTGACAGGCTGCTCCTCCACAGCTCCTCAGTCTCCTCTTTCATTACACCTTTCCTCTTCTATCTATCTGCTTTTCTGCTTTCTCTTTGGCTAAAGGAAGTGAGCCTAAGAATACAGCCTTAGCCTCCTCTCCTGTTGCTTGTCTCCTTCTCTTAGCAATGCACAGCTGGTTTCTGTGGGGCTACAAAGGTTTTTGTAACTTTTCAAAATCAGGGCTGATTCTCTCTTGTTTTTCAATGGTTCTCTCATTCCTACTTCCTTCAGCTGAAAGGACTGTCATCTCCTAATTTAAACATAGTTTATCGTTCCTGTTAAATGAAACAGAAACCCTCTTAGACTCTACTTTTCATTGTCACCTGCCTATTTCTGGTTTCTTGTGCCTTCCATTTTCATCCATACTCATCTTCTAAGAAGCATCATAATTTGTTTACTGCTAGGTACCTTTACATACAAGGAATTTACTTTGAATGTCCTACTAAAGAAAGACAACCAAGACAATATCTTAAGTCATGATCAAAGTCTGTCAGTCACAAACATTTTTCTGCTATATCTCTTTCTGCTTTGATGAAGGCATGTGATTCAGTCCAGTTGCTTCCTTGTTATGGCCACTTAGCTGCATTATTTTATTGACCCTTCTTAAACAATTCCACCCATCTGCCTATATCTCTGCTGGACCGTTACAGCCCATCATAAACCCTTCTTCCTTCCTTGAACCTTTCCACCCATTTTGAACCTTTCTGCCCTTCTTGAATCTATCTACCCATCTTTGAACCTTTCTGCCTCTCTTGAACCATTGCTTCCTTCTTGTATCTTTCCTGCATTCTTGAAGATGCACTTCTGCCATGAGTCGACATCCATTATTTGGGCAGAGATGGTGGTGTCTCTAAGGGGGTGGTCCTTGGCCCGTAAGACTTTCTCACACTGGCACTGTCAAATAGCAAAAAAATCTTTATCTCAGTAGCCTGGTTCATCATCTGTTCCAGAGCCATCAAGTCACCTCGATCTAGTGTGATATTTCATATTTTTCATATTTTTATGCTTGGGTAAAAAAATAGGTGAAGGTTAGCAAGAAAAATATGTAAAACAAGAGAAGGAAGATACTAAGCCCATTCTGTAACTCTCTGAGGAATAAACATAACATAAGTGATAAGCATTACATGAATGCTTTCATGAAAAGACAGGTTGACAGTGTGCTCTAAATATCCATAGACCTGTGGGTATTTGTGGATGTTAATCTCTGTGTAGGTTATGACTGTTTTAGTGTGTAGTTATTGCGTATTATGCATTGTTTTCGCAGAAGAGTTTCGGGTTATGTTGTGTAAGAGAAAGGAGCATTTTCGATAATCGCTGCTGGCACAATTCCTCTATCGGAGGAAGGCCTGTCACCCTGGAGATGAACTGGAGGCCTGTTTGCTAGGGGACCACTGAGGAGGTGACTGGGCAGGATTAAGAGGAACCGCTGACTCTATCCCTCAAGGCTCACCCAACCCTACTTCTCCTCTTGTAGAATTTGTGGAATTTATAGTGAATGAGAGCAGAGATAAATACACAATAATGAGTCCATGATGCAATTAGTGTCTATGTGCACTTCTTCTATCTCCAAAAATGACATTTGTCCACTCTTTGCTCTCTACATGCCATTGACTAACAGGCGGACTGTGGAATACATCACAAATTTCATTGCCTGTATTTCAGTGCTAGATTTGGTGAGCCATTATGACATGTGTTGAACATTGAATGTAATTTATTTATCTAGCAATTCTTAGATTAACCCTAGATGATAGCCATGTCATACTTACATGTCTGTTTACCTATTGGGAATTGTAGTTTTTACAAAGTTACCCTACTGTGTGTTTCCTGTTCTGTCCTGTCGTGTCCATTGTCATTCCTGCTATCCCACATATTTCTCACTTTTGGGCAGTGCAGGTTGAGACCTGAATTGTTGTGTCTTTCTCGGATTTCTGAAATTCCCAGTTACACTGGCCTTCATCTGCAAAGCTGATTGGGGGTGGTGGCGCGCTGATTTATACACGCAAATTTATTTACGCAGTTTCACCTTAAGTCTGGCGGGCAGCACTAATAAAGAACAGCACTTTCGGAGATGCTCCTGTTTTTTTCCAGTTACATTTGTGGGATGATTTGCCAGAAAACAAGCTTTTCTTAATGTGTTATTTGCAACCGTGTTTTTTAACGAGTGCTTTTGACCTTGACTAGTCATATAGATAACAGAAACTTACAGAACCGCTTAATAATATTTAATATGTGTCATTCTGCTTCAAGGACTTTTTCCCTCTGGCATTATTTGTCTAGCTTCAAAGAGGTTGCTATCACAACTAATACAATGAAGGCCACAGTGATTACAATGTTCAGGCATATTTTTAGCAGTACTGCTTTAGTAGAGTGGAATTCTTGTTTTGTTGTCTCTGAAATGGGGTGTAAATTAACTTCTTCAGCGCAGCTGAATTGCCAGAAATGCAATCAATAGTGATATGACTGGGAAAGGAATCCTGCTGTTCCCATTTTCACAGCATTGACCTGACCTCAGCCAAACCTCTCTCCTTCCTCTGTTTCTGTTCTGTTCTCAGTTTCTCCCTTCTTTCACAGTAATCTGTCTGTCCAGCTATGACGATGCCGCTGGTCACCGTGGTAACATTCCACTTTTCCTACGACAATCCCCTGTGGAAACAGGAAAGTGTGGTTGGGGAGGGGGGTGATATTCATGAATATGTAGCCGCTTTTTCTGACCCTCTTTCCAGTCCCTCTTTCACCCCTCCCTCTTCCCTGTGGGTACAGAATGAAAGAGAGGGACAGGTGTATTATTATAGAAATAATTAGGCTGGGGGGAGGGGGGGTACATTAGACTGTAGTGCTTGCATGTCCTCTATCTTTGCATAAATAGTCAATGAGCAGTGGTCACATCTGTGTGAGATGGAAACTGCACAAAGCTGGCATGTTGTATGGCACATACCGAGCACACGTACGAGCACACAACCCAGCACACTCCCATTAGCGAGGAACGTGCATTTCTGTCATGTGCAAATGAAAGATGTCCTGGGCAATAGCAAGGAGCTAAGACCCCTTTCATTTCTGTTAAAACATCTAAGATAATGTTGTTGCGACTTGTAACTACAAGCAAATGAGATACAGGAGCAGAGGGATGTAGACAGGATCACCCAGTCACTGGGCGTCCTAGACATTGCTTGGTTGACTCAGATGAATGATAAAAATACACTTGCATTTTTCTCAGCTGTTAAGACCTGTGACTTGGTCAGTGTTGTTCAGCCAGAATACCTGATGTTTACTGATGTGTAGCGACTAGCATTCACCACTAGCTTGTACTCCATTGATGTGAGGTTGGCTCTAAGGGTGAAGCCTTCCTGCCGTCTCTTTGCCATCTATTGATTCAATCTTGATATGAAGAGGCGATAGCCAGACCTGTGGCAAGATTTTACAGTGGAACAAGTTACACAGTTCACGCTGTAAAAGTTTGACTGTCAGTTTTTGTGTTTTAATGTGTATTTATGCAGTAAAGCTGTAGATTTTCACTTGCTGAGAAATGCTGATGCTCTCACTTGACACTTGTTTACTTGTGAGTGTGTGTGCCTTTAGGTGAAAGTCAGGACATGCCGGTTCATAAAGCAGTATGTGACTCTTTCCGGCACATTCTCTGAGCTGCATCCAAGCGTTGCGAGTTAATCTTCCGTAATGGGCTCAAGGCGCAAGTTGGAGGGGAGCAGCAGACGGCATCAGCGGGTCTGGCTGCGGGTAGAGATCCAAACAGACGGCTTTTGAACCGGGACTTTTCTCTGTTGCGGTATAATGAGTGCTGAGGCCCAACATCTTCAGCTCTGTGTCTCAGAATGTGAATGATAAAACCGCAGAGGGGTAGAAGGACATAGATGGGGGGCTGGGCAGCAGGCAGCAGCCCCAGAAGAGGCGCTCTGTACAGCACCGGGTCACAAAGATGATTGGAAATAATAGGACTGCCTGGAGAAGTGAAACTAGATTTTCTTCAGTGACAGAGGGGGGAGTTAGGAGGAATTCTTCAGAAACACTCCATGCTCTTAGCATTGCTGTTCCAGTAGGTTTATCCTTCGCAGATGTGCCCTCTGTGATAATAATGCGAGTGTCTTGTGTTTTGCATTGAGAGTGGTGGGTGGGGTGGGTGGCCAAGCTTATGGCGGTATGGCAGGCCAGGTTGACTGTTGAGAGTGGCAGATTGTGAGCGCAGTATAGATTGCCGGGTGCTTCTAAAGCGTGCACTCGTTCATGCACAGTGACTGCCCTGCTGGCCCCTCCCCTCGGATGGCGCCCTTTCATTTCCCTTCTCCGTCCTTTTGCAGCCAAAGAAACTCTGTCTCACACTGTCGGGCTTCACAGGTAACTCTGACCCGATTAAAAGCCAAACAGAATTCACCTCACTGATGAGTCGCTGTGTCTGACGTGCAGGCCCTTAAAACACACCTTAACTTTAGTATTTTATTAGTATTTAGTAGTATTTTAACTGACAGATAACTTTATAGCTTGAGGCTACCTTTGACTCTACTTTGTAAAAATTATTATAATGTAGCAATAATTAGAAGCTACAGTGTTACAGTTATTACATACTTTAAGTCAGAATGGAAATGTCATTCTGTTTTAGATTGGTATGTTACTCGCAGTTATTTATTGCCTGTAGCTGGTTGTGAAATTTGTATAAAATATGTCAGTGAAGGAGGGATACAATCACAGAACGTATCAGTAAGTGTATTGAAGTGTTTATTCCCTTTTTCAATCCCGTCGGTCTGCTTCAGTAATGCCTTATTGGTGGTTTGGGCTTCCATGAGTGGGTGGGGGGCACTGATGTGTGTTGGCTACTAAAACCAACAATTAGCAGTCAGTGTTGTGGCCACATTTTCAGCTTTTCAGAGGGGTCACTGTACTCAGGTAGATTCAGCTTGCCTCGTGCCCCACAGGGAACCTGTCATGAAAAGCATTGTGATGTGTTTGAAATCTGGAATCGTGTTTGCAATGGGGTGGAGCCTTAATAACATGTCATCTGGGACTCATTAAAAGCCGACTTGGCCTTTCATCAAGTGCCCATGGCCAACAGCCCCCTTTGTTGTACCAAAAAAGCACCTCGCCATCTGAGAATCAGGTCGCCCCTCCTTGGGCTGTTATTGTGCGTGCTCGTTGTGCGTCTTTAGGCATTCAGCAGATTGAGGACCCACAGCCTGGCTGCAACTGGAGTGTCAGTGGGTCCTAGTGATTAAATGAGGTCAGGCAAGCAAGGACAGGAGCAGATAGGAAAGAGCAGGAGCAGACAGGAAAGGACTGGAACGGACAGAAATGGACAGAAACAGACAGCTAAAGACTCAAAAGGACTGGAAGGGACCGGAACAGACAGAAAAGGACTGGAAAGGACAGGAACAGATGGGAAAGGACTGGAATGGACAGGGAACAGCAGAAATGGACAGGAAAGGACAGCAAAGTACAGAGGGGCAAAGTACAGGGGCCTTTGGCTGAGATAAATAGTTTGGAAGGGTGGGGACAGGCCAGGGAATGTCCACTGAGGCCGAATATATGCAAAAAAATGTATTCGCATGACGGACACATTTTTTTCGACCAGAATAAAAGAGATGGACCCGTGTTTTGGAAGTTTCCAAACTCTGAGGAATGCAGATTCTCCTTATAGTGTGCAAAAACACAGCTGTAGGCAGCTGTAGAGGGCCTTTTCATATGGCTCGAGGGACAGCCGATGCCCTTTCCTGATACATGAATAAACTGAAAAGCAAAAAAAAGGAAAGTAATGGAATATATAAATTCACTTCAGTGCTCCCCTGAACAGGGTTCGGCAGACATTTCGCCGTTATCACTGACTCGAGGGGCAAGTCTGCTCGCTGTTTCTGAGTTTCCGACATTGTTCAGCCTGTAGCATTTATGCTGGACGTTAGTCGATTTCATACGGAACAAAACATTTTGAGGGAGGGTAGAGTGAGGCCAGAAGCGAGCGTACGTGGGCGCAGGGAGGGAAAGTGACAGTGGCAGCGCTCCATGCCCTAACCCTTTTAGCAAGATTAGCCGCAGTCTTTATGTCACTGTGACATGGCTCCACCATTAATCTTGTGACTCAGCCCTTTGCTGCTCTTCCCGCCCTTCCTCAAATTACCCCCCCACCCACCCCAACAAGGCAGCTCAAGTAGCACAACAGATGCCCCCATGTCTCAGCTGAGACGTGTGAGTACCCCATGTATAAGTGGGCAGAAAGCGGCCATCCTGAGTGTCCCATGCAGCGCGTCTTTGTTCCAGTCGCCTGTCTCCCTCACCTGCCTATTAATGTACTGGCTGATTTGGAATCTCTATTATGGGACTGACATTAGGGGCATCTCTGAGAAGATTGCCTCTGTATGCAGTGCTTGTCATTTTCTCCTATTATGAGCACTGCTCTGCCAAAGTAAATGAAAGAAAGGCAGATGGGAATTGAGTGGAGTCCCAAGCTCTCTCTCGCTCTCTCTCATTTCATCTTGTCGTTTAACCTTAGTGTTGTCACGGAGACGGGAAATTTGAAAGTCAGGATCCAGTTGCAGATTTTAATTCCGAAAACCGAAATGCTATTCCCAGATCTCACTGAAGTGCCCTGCAGAGGTAGATTAGGTGAAAACAAAGAAATCGGGGGTAGGGGGATCAAGCCAAGGGTCATACCCGAAACCCAAACAAACACATAGATTATGACTTGGGAGACAGACATTGCAATGAGGTGAGAGTCCCAGCAGCTGAGCTATGTGACCCGTAACACAGATGTGCAGAATTAGGAACCGGAATGTCTGTTACCTCTTTGGGAGCATTCTGCAAAGTTGTGATGTCATCTCTCTGTACTTACTGTCTTCTTCTGATTTGTCTGCTTTTGACTGGCACCCCTCACTGTTTGTTATTTTGTGTGAGCTGGGGGGTTCAATCACATGTCGTAATTGCTGTCTGTTTTTCCTATCTATCCCCACCTGGCCCTTTTTGCTATCTCTGTTTCATTGTTAAGCTCATTTCTGATCAGGGATGGCAGAGGTGGCAAGATGGCAGGGTGGCAGGATGGTGGGGGACTGGGCATCATCAGGGAGCTACAGGGAGATTCAGAGTGCTGTCCCCAAACATTAAATATTCACACATCTCTGTCTCTTTGGTGATATTCGCCAATTGGAGTCTTCTTTTTCATTTTCTCTTTCAGATATAAGTTTTCCATAGCCCTTTCAGGCCCAGCATTCAAAATATATGTGGCGTCTGATAAAATTGTTACCTATAGACAGATCCGACATTGAATGTGATAAAGCAGATTGCTTATGCTCTTCAGTAGCGATTTCAGCAGTTTTAAGCAGGGCTTTTGGTTGTGTAACTTTGGTTCCGAGCTGGCTACTCAGGATGGAACAAAAAGTAATTTATTTTCTTCTAGAAGAGTCCATGGAAGAGACCGTGACTCAGAGTTCTGTCTGGCTGAATCAATAGAACAGCCTGTTTGAAATCATTTAATTGGAGCATCCTATGTTTTAGTGAAATGAATAGATAAGTAAACTGTCAGCAAGTTGGGTACTCAGTATTTCTCACGATGATGCATTTCACCCATAATGCTCCACTAATTTATTTAGCTAGTCATTCAATCCTAAAAGACTTTTAAACCTTCGGTGTAATAACATGTAGCTCTCTGGTACATCGATTCAGGGAGTGTATCGGTTATAACATAGCCTCAGTCCATTTCCTGATTTTTAATACTTATTTTTATTACTTATTACAGTGTGTGGTAGGTCGTTTGCCTGCTGGTAGCATTTCGTAGCCTTTGCCTCTTTTTCTGCCAGTTGCTTTGTCAATATTTTCTCCTCGCGTTTCTCCTTTCATGTGACGACGTTTACCGGCAGGAGCCACAGTTGAATGGGTTTGACCTCTGATCTTGTAGCCAAGTGAACTGGATTTTCGAATTAGGAATGTTTGTAGAACAAAGTGGAGGAGGGTGACCGAACTTCACACTTGACGGCTGCTGGTAGCTGCGTGTCTGCTGACCAGGTCATTTGAGCGTGAGCTGTGGCATATTATTGCAAATGTAGTTTCATTGCAAAAGCCATATTTACCGAGCAGTGAAGTATGATGGAATGAGAGCTTGTCCAGAAGAATGTCTATTTGGAAAAGACTGGAATTTGTATTAAGGGAAGTTGCTTCAAAGTGCAGTCTATTGGGAGTGTATGATTTCAAAGATAAATACTTCATATAAAATATAAAAAAAATAATACATTTTGTAAATGTTAAAGAGGCAGCCTATATACAAGCTGTGGGCTGTGACCTGCATCAGCTGCCTGGCAGATGTCCTTCAGTAAGCAGTCACTTCTAGACTGATAGGGGTGAATGCCAGCCTCTACTGCCAGAATGTTTGGGTCCACTGAGCTGCTAGCCCCCCCCCCCTTTTTTTTAACAAGCCATGCTCTTAACAGTGTAAACGAGTTTTTAAAAAAAATGTCAGTTTCACAATTCTTCCTACATCTTTGGGCACATGACCGCATTTCAGCAATGGGGACAGATCTTATGACTGATATGATTTATTCCAAGATTCCAGAGCAGTAGGTAATTTTTAAAAAATATTTTTATAATAATTGTTTCCCACTCTGTAGGCATACTGCTGAAATCGAGACGTAAACCCTCCAAACTTAAACCACCCTCACCCCCCACCCGGGCTGCCTGCATCTGCTCCTGCCCCTCACGCCAGTCTGCCCCACCCCCAAGCTCATCTCTGCTCCCAGCTATTTCTCTGTCCGCCTGCTGCTCTCCTGTCCTCTGCCCAACTTGACCCCCTCATTGGCAAGAATTGAATGTAGCGGATACTGCAAAAATAGCAAGTTAAATAAACGCAGACACGCTGATAGATGACTGTAGAATGGCTGCATATAAAGACACCAGTGGGGGCCTGGAATAAACTCCTCACGGGCTACTCCTTTCTTTCTCTGTCTCTGTCGCTCTCTCCGTCATGGCAGTTTGCTCTACTGCAGCTGTTAGGCTGAACAGCACCTGTCAGCTGCTGATCACGGGGTGCCGATAGACAGGTGGCCGTCACGCCGTCTCTGAGACTCGTAGCGCCACCATGTGGCAGGGGGTCCTCTGTGACCGAACGTGCCCAGTGTGACCCCCCCCACCCCGCCTGCCCAGTCCTGCTGGAGAGGTGCCACAGATCTTCCCCAAACAAGTGGTGCTGTGCAGGGGGCCCCCAAAAAGGCCTTCCGTAAGATGACCTGCCAGTAATATGACAGCACCCTTGTGCCCCCTTGTGACGGCCTTGTGTGCTTCACTTCTCACTCTCTGCACCTTCGGCCTCCACATGTCCTGCTCCATGCCTTCGCATGCCTCACTCCCTACCATCTGTACCCTCAGCCTTGACATGTCCGGCACCTCCAGCCTTTGCGTGCCTTGTTCCCCACTTTCTGCACCTTCATCCTCCACAGGTCCTGCTCTCTGTGCCCGCGTACCTCACTCCCCACCGCTGGTCTCTGCGTCTCACTCCCCACCCTTCACACTCCCAAAGTCTTCGTGCCCTTCACACCCCTGAATCCGCACCCTTGGCCTCCATATGTCCCATTCCTCACCCTCTGCACTCCCTGCCTTCTGCACTCTGGGACGCCGTGTGTCCCCCTGAGTTTCAGAGGTCCTTGTTTATTTTGGCAGCACCGTAAGGAAACCTGCTGATCCGCTTCATGTGCTTGTAGACGTGGACAGTGGTGTCTTAATGGTTAGGGAAGCGCACTTGTAATTTAAAGATTGCTGATTTGAATCCCTGACCAGCGAGGTACCCTGAGCAAGGTACCTCCCCCAAGCACTGCTCCCCGGGCACTGAATTAGCTGCCCCCTGTTATGTCACGATGTCACATACGGGTTAAATGCAGAGAACAGTCTTGTATCTGATATCAGTGAATGCTGGAGTCCTGCTTTAACAATGGAAGACGCCTTTCAACATTGAGGAAGGAATAAGTCTTTATCCTGTGACAGGGCTGAGGGTGTGCAATTGTTTGGGAAACGTTAAAGGATAGCAAACAAGATAATAGTTATTAATAATGAAGGCAGTTTCAACCTTAATGATATTAAATTTCAGCCTTCTCTAATTTCTCAGCGGTTCTATTGGTTTATGGTTAGTGAGAAGCTGCAGAATGGATCGGGGTGGATCCATTTGATTTTTGAAAATGCTGTGCATGAGTGTGAGGGCACACACTCATACGTCTCACTCTGCCTGTAAATAGTGCATGTGTGGTTGCACATGAAAGCGTGTCACTCCGCACACAGTATGAGAGTCTGTCAGAGCGTCTGCGGGTCACAGTGAGACCGTCTCATCCCCATCTGTCCCTCGCCCCCCCCCCCCTGCCCCCGCTCTCTCCCTTTCTTCATAGAAATCCGATTATCCACCCTTCGTTGGTTAACGAAAGCTCCCCATCTCCCCCGCTGTGGGATGAGACTGGATGGAGGGGGCACTAATTATCACCTAATTGCCCCTCTCTGTCTGCACAGCTGCTCCTGGGGTGAATTTGGGAGTGGTGGGCCGCAAGGGCAGGCAGAGACGTCATGTCTGTGTCGTGTGACGCTGTCATTGGCATCCATTAACTTTATGTGCCTTTCAGGAGAACACAGCATTTAGCTCAGGGTCTGGTATTGATAGTGTCTCACTTTTTTCTCAGGGGCCTCGGTTCCTCTCAGCCCTTATTTCCCATCCAAACTTAGCATCTCCTCAAGACCTCCCTAATGTCGCAGCAAGTTCCAGAAGCCGAGACTATGCCTCGTAGTCACTGTTGGGAGACGATGCGGGGCACGTCACTGGAGAGACCCAAGGAATGTCACATACCCACGTGGCAGAGCATGTATACAAAGCTCAGGCTCTGAAATACCCCCCAACATGGCCCTGTTTGCCCTTCCCAGTCACGCGAGGGTGACGACAGGCGGTGGCTTTTTTGTCTGTCAAATGATCATAAATTCCTTTGCAAAGTTGAAGTGGAGATCAGATAGAAACACCCTTTTCAGGATAAAACAGTAACTGGACTGTCTTAATTGAAGCTGCTGAAACATTATTTTTCACTGAGTGGAGCAGACTGACCACCTGCTGCTTTTCTATACTGGTTTATCAGAGCAGTTTTTTCCTAAAAGCCGACACCCGCTAAACCAGATCTAGCAGAATGTACCACACCACATCTACTTCAATAATAACCCATGAATTATGGCCTCTTAATATGATTGACAGGACTAAATTTAGCTAACTTGCCTACCAAGTGCGCATCTCATCTGTGTTACAAACAGAGTCCAATAAAACTCACTTTATTAGCTGAACAGAAAGTTCCACACACTGCCAGTGATCCCTGAGATCTGCAGGCAAAACGCCTCAGGAAGCAGGCGCTCCAAGCAGGACTCGATTTAGCCCTGACCACAACTATCTGCTTAGTAAATATAGTCCCCCTCCCTTGCCCCGTGTGAACAGATCTGTGGTCTAACACAGAGCAGTCACCCCCGTGCATAAGAGACATCCCCTTAGCAGTCGCTCCAATCTCCCTTAACTGATCAAAGCCTCTGCTTGTGTAAGTGCTTAGTCAGCTCTCACTGCTTCACAGGGGACTCAGCCTCACCTCGTCTCCTCGCCCCATCTCCTCACCCCGTATCCTCGCTCCATCTAATCTTCCCGTCTCCTCACCCAGTTTCCTCACTCCATCTCCTTGCCCCGTCTCTTTGCCACGTCTTTTTGCCGTGTCTCCTTGACCTGTCTCCTTGCCCCTGAGTTGTAACACAAGGGGTGGCGCTATGGCATTTGGGAGAGGGCTGCTTTGGAGGTGAGGGGTGTGTGTTGTGGAAGCCAGAGGGGTCACCATACCATTCCATTGTTCAGAAGGAGACGGAATTGAAAGAGGAAAGGTGTGTCTGAGGAGAGATACAGGCACTAGGACAGCAGCACCTCTCTTTCCTCATTTATGGCCAACAGGGACAGGATTTCACAGCAAGAGCTGGAGTGTGGGAAGAGAGATCTTGTTTTTCAACAAATTGCTCTGAGGCAGGTTTCTCTCCCAGGCTGTCTACAGCACAAATTGCGGTTGAGCTGCAGGTGCCTCTACCCAGAAAAGCTGCCTAAATATAGTCCACTTTGCCTGTTTAGTTTTCAGGATAAGTACCCCAGGACTGCGAGAGCACAAATGTGAGAACTGTACTCAGTTTTTCAGTCTGAGCCTTTAAAAATCACGCCACCTACTGCCTGCTCTGAGCACTGTACGCATAATCAATGGACCATGTGCTTTAGGTCTCTGGGGCCTCTTTAACACCTTAATCTGTGTTGATGCTACTTTAGGGTAGCATAGATTTTTTTATGACTCTAGAAGCCTTGGCCACTTTTCTCTCCCACATTCTGTCTTTCATTTATATGCTCTCCGTCATGCCTGTCTTGCCCTCTAAGATCCCGCAAGGCACCACTCACCCTCTTGCTCCCCATGTCCCTCTCAAGACTGCTGGTGCGCAGTGATGGTGACAGTGACCCCCAAAGTGGATGCCATCAAGGGAGAGACAGCCATCCTGCCCTGCTCCTTCAGTTCGCCGGTGACCCACGGCAACACCTTCATTGAATGGTTCATTGTGAGTTACCCACCAGAGCCAGCGTGTCCTTGGCTACCTGAGTAGCTGTTCCACATGCCCTGCCCCTTTCTGTTATCCCCCATAGCATTTTTTTTTATAAATGTTTAAATAACTTCCTTTTTTTCTTTCACTCTCACATTTTCCAGGAGTTCCTGTTCTTATACTGGCTGCTTCAGTGTTGTTTCTGTAATGTTCCTGCTATGTGTGAATATCACAATCCCCTACAGCAAAACACAAATTAGATTGCTAAAATCCTTAGTGTTCTATAATATTCACCAATGATTTCCAGTGCAGTTGGGAATGATTCTTAGAAAGAAAATTTAAAAACCAATAGTTGGGCATGAATTATTAATTTAAATTTTTCTTCCTGTGTTTTCTTAGGAGGAGGGTGGATCACGAAAGCGGGTGGCCTTCAGGACTGTGTCAGGCGCAACTGAGGGCATTGATGAGGGCAACCAGCTCTCGGGCCGGGTGTCCATGGGGCAGAACAACTCACTGTTGATCTCTCCAGTGAGGGTGGAAGATGAAAGGCGCTTTCACTGCCAGGTGACAGCAGGCATTTCTGGGACCGGAGAGGCAACTACCAAGCTCAGTGTCTTCTGTGAGTGCACCGCCATGTAATCGTCAGTGTTTAGTTTTCATTGTTGTTGTGCTACACCCTGTCAGTGTTCAGTGTCCATTGTTTTCTGTGAGTGCCCTACCTTTTTAGTGTTCATTGTTTTTCTGTGAGTGCCCCTTCCTGTCTGAGTTCAGTGTTTATTGTTTTTCTGTGAGAGCCCCACCCTGTTAGTGTATTCTGCTCATTGTATCTCAGTGAGTGCTCCACCCTGTAACCGTCAGTGTTCATTGTTTTTCTGTGAGTGCCCTGCGCTGTCAGTGTTCAGTGTTCATTGTTGTTCTGTGAGAACTCTGCCCTGCCTGTGTTCAATGTTCATTGTTTATCTGTGAGTGCCACATCCTGTCAGTGTACAGTGTGTTTTTTCTGTTATAGCACTGCCCTTTCAGTGTTCATTGTTTTTCTGTGAAAGCCCTACCCTGTCAGTGTACACTGATTATTGTTTTTTTTATGTGTAACCCCCCCTGGGACGGAGTGGTGTCTCTGTACCAGTAACTGGAAGGTTGCTGGTTCAAAATCTGTGAATGCCCAGAGTAATTCTAGTCTTTTAGGCCCTTGAGCAAGGCCCTTAACCTGCGATTGCATATCCTGGATATGATGTTAATCTACATCCAGCCCTAAAAGGAGGTTCTCCAACTTACAGGGAATCACTTAGGGGTTGGTGGCCGGTTTGTCCCTCTGGCCACTGGGAAAAAAAAACCTCACACTGGTCCATTCAGACTAGTGTGGTGTTGAGGTATCACCTGCCACATGGCTGCACTCAGGTTCTCAACCCTGAGGTAATTTGTTGTGTGGTGGGTGTGGCAACACACTGTAATCAGTGCATGCTCTTTACCTCTCTCACTGTGACCATCAATGTTGTGTGTTCATGGTTTTATGTTTAAGGGTATGTTTTTCTGTGAATACCCTGCATTGTCCGTGATCGTTGTTCTTATGTGAGAGCCTTGCCCTCTCAGTGTTCATTGTTCTTCTTTGAGAGCCCTGCGCTGTCAGTGTTAATTGTTTTTCTGTGAGTGCCCCACCTTGCTAGTGTCTATTGTTTTTTCTCTGAGTGACTCACCCTGTCAAAGTATTGTTTATTGCTTTTCTTTTAGAGCCCCGCCCTATTAGTGTTCATTGTTTTCCTTTGAGTGCCCAGCCCTGTCAGTGTACAATGTTCACTGTTTTTCTGTGAATGCCCTGCTATGTCAGTGGACAGTGTTTATTGCTTTTCTGTGAGTACCCCACCCTGTTGGTGAACAGTGTTCACTGTTTTTCTGTGAATGCC
>JAABNX020000151.1:3112939-3143166 GCA_015163995.2 Mormyrus lacerda
GTGGACAGTGTTTATTGCTTTTCTGTGAGTACCCCACCCTGTTGGTGAACAGTGTTCACTGTTTTTCTGTGAATGCCCCACTCTGTCAGTGTTTAGTCTTTATTGTTTTTCTGTTAGTACCCCGCCTTGTCAGTGTTCATTTTTTGTGAGTATCCCACCCTGTTAATGTCCTATGTTCATTGTTTTTCTGTGAGTGCTTCACCCTGTCAGTGTTCAGAGTACAATTTTCATTGTTTTTCTGTGAGTGCCCCACCTTGCTAGTGTCCATTGTTTTTCTCTGAGTGCCTCATCCTGTCAGAGTAGTGTTTATTGCTTTTGTGTTAGAGCCCCGCCCTATCAATGTTCATTGTTTTCCTAGGAGTGCCCAGCCCTGTCAGTGTACAATGTTCACTGTTTTTTGTGAATGCTCAACTATGTCAGTGTGCAGTGTTCTTTGTTTTTCTGTGAATACCCTGCCATATCAGTGGACAGTGTTCATTGTTTTTCTGTGAGAGCCCTGCCGTACCAGTATTCGATATACAGTGTTCGGTATTATTGGTTATTGTTCAGTGTTTTTCTATCAATGCTCTGCAAACATCAGTGTTCATCGCTCTTGGAATAAAATATTTATTGTTTATTTATATGTGCCAAGAAAAAGTAGGTTAAGAAACACATCTATGGTTTACTCTTGCCACTGGCATTATTTTTAAATGTGTTTTTTTCTTTATTTTTTCCTATTTAATTATCCTCAGATAAGATTTCATTGGTCAGGATAGAGTATTGCTTTATTCGCAGCTGTCATGTTTACTATGCATCAGTGTTTTGACCATTGCTCTCCAAAGGGTCATTTTGATTAATCCAAAGGTTAATTTTCCCAGCCTCCAGGTCGTAATTGTGAGACAGTCACCCCTCTACCCAGTAGGCATCTGCTGGTGTATGCATCACCCTGGCTGTCCCATTGTGTGCCTGTCCCCTTGGTGTAACAGGGGCTGAATCCCTCCCAGTCTGCCTTTAGGTGTTAAAGAAAGACTCATTGTGAAATACTGAATCCTATTTAAAACAATGTTAGTTGTATATATTAGCAATTTGAAACACCCAACAGAACATTTACCGCTCATCAGTCATTGTAAGAACATATCCCCTTATTGGTAAACTTCCCAGGATGCCTTATTCTCCCAGCCTGGTTACCTTCTTTTGCTACTGTTTAGTGTCAGAGTTAATAATATATGACGAATTTCTCTAGCTTTTGAACAAAGCGGTGGCTTTGTAGGGCCAGTCAAACTAGGACAGAGCTGGAAGGCGACGTTAGCTGAGGGACGGAGAAAGCATGTTCAACAGGGCATAGATACTGAATGTTATTTAATGCCGGGTGTTTATTTTTATGTGGGGGGTGCGGGGGAGACAGCTGAGAGCAGGGATACGGTGACCTTGCATATGAGCGGCAGCGAGAAAAGGAGTACACTGCTATGTGAATTGTTTACTTTGTGGTCTTTGCCTCTTATCGCTGCTGTTCCTACTGGACTTGGTAGGGTAACAATCATAAATATATTTACAGTAGTAATTGTCTGTGTGAATTTTGAAGATGTACACAGTGCATATTAAAGTAGTAATATGTCTGCGATGTGTGAGTTTATTTGCAATTGTCTCAGCATCTCAGTAACTGACACTATCAGACAGACAGATAAAGATACTTTATTAATATTGAAAGAAATTGCAAGTTTAGAGTAGCTGAATACACACATTTAGACAGTAAAAAATATTTAGACATGAATAGACCATATCAATAAAAATAGATAATAAATAAATTCTATAGTAATGGCTCAAAAACAAGTAGCATTACTGTTTCGGACTGAATGCGTGAGTTGCCCTGATCATAGAAGCTATAAAAACTTACATAGAGATTGTGTTGAACATAGGGGATGGGAGTGGTCAACACAAGTTGTAGCACTGGAAGGTGTCAAGTAAACCAAAAAGCTTGCAGGGGTGCCGCTCAGCCATGATGTGCTGCAGACTTTTTCATTCTCCGTCCTGCTCCCTGTTTCTTCCATCCAGTTGCCCCAGAGAAGCCTGTGGTGGCAGGATCCAGCCAGCCCATTCCTGTGGACCAGACCCCCAGCCCTCAGGTGAGCCTGCTTTGCACTCACAAGCCGGCTGTGGTTTTGCCCTGTGCTACAGGACAGTTTGCTCTTTTACAAAAATCACGGTCCTCAAGGTCTGAGCACTGTTGATTTTCCAGCCCTCCTTTACCTGTCAGCTAAGTGTGAAGCCTTTGGCCAATGAGAATCAGTAATTATTAAACTAACTACTTGGGAGAACTGAAAACAAGGCCTGGATTTGGAATCAAGGTCCAGATTTGAAGATCCCTGGTGTAAGGAGTTGCCATCTTGGTATAAAGAACTCTCACTGTATTAAAGCTGTATTTTTCATGTATTTTTATTTTTTTGCAAATAGTATAATCTGCCTGTTGTTTTTGTCGATTGGATAATAGCTTTAAGGACCCTGCAGGAATACACTTCCCACGATGCTGTTCTGTTTACCCCGCCTCACTTTGACTCCCTTTGTGTACTAGGTTGGCCAGTGTACGAGCCGGAATGGCTTCCCAGCACCCCGCCTCATCTGGTACAAGAACTCAAATCCTCTCCCAGAAGTCAAAGACCACAATGAGCGTGAGCACAGCTTTGTTATTAATAATATTTTCAGAAATGTAACACCATGGTATGATGACAATGTTGATGTTGATGGTGATGGTAACAGTGTTGATAATGATAACAGTGATGGTGATGATGATGGTGATGATAACAGTGATGGTAATAATGATGATTGATGACAGTAATGCTATCTTTTACATATCATTTGTGTGGCATTTAAAAAAATGTCAGCTGGAATTTGCCATGGTGTTGAGCTGCTGGTGATCACCGCAGTCTATCCCTGTCCCTCCTTCCCTTTTCCCTCTTCTCAGCTACATACATGGTCTCCAGCGTGGTGAAGGAGGCCTCGGGCCTATTCACTGTGTCCAGCACTCTCTACCTGCTCCCCAAAAAGGAGGACAAGAATGCCAAGTTCCGTTGCACTGTGGAGTACAGCATGCCCAATGACCAGATTGAACAGCAGAACTCTGTTCCCTTCTCCCTCAATCTCCTCTGTGAGTCATTGTTATCGACTCTCTGAAGCCTCCAGTAACATAGCTAACAGCTGAAGCTTACAGCACAGTCGGGTCGAACTGAATGAGCCCCATCCTACTGATATGAAATGTCTATTATTTTGCTTTTAATGGCCGCCCGATGCTTGTATTCGGAGGTGACTTCTAGCACAGAGTAAATCTTTTTCCACTTTTCCTGCATAAAAACACCCCAAGATAAAGCAGGATTCCCCAAATATGGTGCTGGAGGGCCAGAATCCAGGATAGTATACAGATTTCCCTGCTTAAACACATTTAACTTGGCTAATCAGCAGGTTTAGTAGCTTTGTCTGAGCAGGGAAATCTCCTAACTGTGTTACAAACTTGCCTTCCAGGACCAGAATTAGGGAAACCCTGATTAATTTTACTGCTGGAGCTACTATTTGTTTGGTTTATCTTTTTGTTAAAATAACTGTCTTGCAGAGAATCCAAGTCTGCAGAGAAATCTCGCTTTATGTCGACACCAGTCATGAAATGAAATCACAGTAACATCTCGAGTGCGGTTGTCTAACCTCCAATGATTGTGTATCTTTGTGCAAAATCTCTCAGACAACATTACTGGGTTAAATATGATATCTGATGTTTTGCCCTGAGGAAAACAACAGTGATAAAAATTGCCACTGGACTTCTCTGTCCATCTTCATATCTTTTTTATTTCTCTTTGATCAGATCCCACAGAGGAAGTGACCTTCAGCCTCATGAATTCTTTGCCAGTGAAGGAGGGTGATAACGTGACGATGAAGTGTGAGGCTGATGGCAACCCTGAACCGACGTATGATTTCACCTTTATTGATAAGGTGAGGGTGGAGAGCCAGCTCTGTCATCCTCTGACTTCCCAGAAGATCCATCTGATATCATGAAAGAGTTAGAGAGTAACAGTAAGAATACAGCTCATAGCTAACAGTGAGGCATAGAGGAACAATTGTGAAATATCCACAGAGTGCAGGAAAATCATATATTTCTAACATGAAGTTTTGCTCTCTGTCCACAATTTTTTAGGGAAAAGAAACTTCCAAGCATGCTAATAATGGACTGCTGACCCTGCATTCTGTAACACGGGCAGACAATGGGACTTATAGATGTGAAGCTCTGGACTTTGATGCGAAGGATGTTGAGCTCACTAAAGAGCTCAAGCTTATCGTTCACTGTAAGTGTCAGTCCTTGGCTAGCATTACCATCAGCATCATATTTATGGCAATCATTTCTGTACTTAAGGACTAAAATAAACTTAAAATAAGCACCACCATGCCTCATTCTTCCCCCATTCTGTAGATCTGGATCCAGTGAAGATCATTCCTGTTGGACCCCATGTCGTGCCTCTTGGGGAGAGCATTCAGCTACAGTGTAAGACCAAGGGCTCTGATGTTCATACATTGGAGTGGAAGAAGGTGAGACTCTTCCGGGTTCCATCATCACAACACTTCTTGGAAGCCAGATATTCGGCCATGTTGTTGAGCTGGCTCACTGCTTCCTGGTGTGCTGAATGACTGCACTCGTGTTTTTTTTTCTTTTTGTTACACACTTAGCATGCAGTTTAATCCATTTGCAGTATTTTGTGACAGTGCCCTAAATTACTTCGGGACACACACTTGTACACACACTGTGCTTATGTTGGAGATCGTTCTCTTTGACTCTTTGTAAGGCAGATTAAAAACTAATTAAAACAAATAAGATATTTGCAGTTGAGTTCTTTTTCTGAATAGCAGTCAGCTGTGAATCAGCTAGCATTCTATCTAGGGTGTTCCCCAGCTTAATGTCCTGTGCTGCCTGGGAAAGACTGCAGGTTGACCCTGACCAGGAAAAACACTTTCAAGATCAATGGATCAAAGTTGTGCGGATGCATGCTTTTTGCCCCATCCCCCATTATTGACCACCCCCTAAACAGCACCTGTGTAGACCCACATCACTTATTTACTAGGAGACCTGACTCTCTCTCTGGCTCTGCTTCTTAATGTGACTCCAAATAGGAGACAGTAACACTATCCAACAGCGGCTCGCTGGTGATAAACTCGGCATCGTATGAAGACGCGGGACTCTACATTTGTGAGAGCAGCGTGTTCACTGTCCCCGGGCTCAACACTAGAGGCAATGTCACAGTCCGGGTTTCGGGTAAGCCAGCCTCCTGTCCCCAGTGCTGCACGCTTGCATCTTAGATCCTAGAGTTCACAGACCATGATTCCTGAGGGCGTAAATAAATAGACTCGTTTGAGCATATTGGAATGGACTGATTTCAATAAAATCATATTTAAAAAAATCTTAAATGAAGACTTGCTTTTGTGTTTCTGTAAAGTGAAACGAGATCTTTGTTGGTCCTCAAAGAATTGGGAGTTAATTTTTTTTTTGGTTTTGCCCTGTTGTAAATGTTGTAAATGAATTTATACCCATTCCTAGCGAAACACTATTCCACTCTCTCCCTAATCCATTTCTTGACTGAACGCGGATGGGAACTATCCTGGATCATTGTTCCCACATTTCACAAAAGTAATTCTCATATATTGTGGGTGAAATTAAATAACACAGTGATGTACTGGGCAAAGAACCTTGTTTTGTAAAATGAGTAGTTTTCATTTAGTCACTATTGCTTATAGCCCCTCATCTGGATGGAAGATGTCAGCGCCTTATTCTGTCATCTGAAGCTTTGTGTCACAGCACACCAAAAAAAAGCACAATATTTGAGGTCAAGGGAAAAGTCAGGACCGCAGCTGGGATTTCTTTTAGTGTTTTGTGCTGTCTGACAGGAAACACAAGCTTTAAAACCTTGAGACACGCCTGAACCTTGCTTTCTGTTCCTTGCTAATCCCACCTAAAACCTGATTTCTGATCGTTGCTAGTCTCACTCACACACACCCCACTTTCTGTTCCTTGCTAACTCCACTGGAACCTCGTTTTTGTCTAACTAACCACACCTGAACTCTCCTTTCTGTTCCTTACTAATGCCTCCTGAATCCCACTTTCTGTTCCTTACTAACCCCACTGGAAGCCTGCTTTCTGTTCTTTAATAACCCTCCTGAACCCCAGATTCAGTTTCTTTCTAACCACCCCTGAACTCAGCTTTCTGTTCCTTACTAACCACATCTGAACCTTACTTTTTATTCTTTACTAACCCCACCTAAACCCCACATTCTTTTCCTTATGGACCCTACCTGAACACCACTTTCTTTTCCTTATAGACCCTACCTGAACACCACTTTCTTTTCCTTTCTAACACCACCTTAACACTCCTCTCTGTTTACCTCTCAGGAAAGCCAGAGATCGCTCCTGCTCCTGAGGCCAAAGTACACAACATGGGTGACACTGTGACACTTTCCTGCTCTGCCTATGGATACCCTGACCCTCAGTTCTCCTGGACTCCATCAGGGAAACAGGTTTGTGGCTCCAACTTACATTCTTTTTCCAGAGTGCATCATATGGCCAGCCTGAGTGTGCTTTCTTAATCCCAGTGTGCTGAAATGATCATCTCCATCCAACAGGCGGTTATGGTCAAGGAGAACAAGGTCATTAGCACGATAACACTTGAAGCCACGGAAACCGTGCTTAATGACGGGGTCACGTGTGAGGCCTCGAATGAGCATGGAAAGGATACCCGGCAGTTCATGGTTGTCATTAGCAAAGGTTTGGGTGCTTCCATTATTCTCATTTTTAATCGTGATCTACTGTCAGTCATATTTAATTGGATTTTCTCTTTGTGTTCCAGAATCTTTCACAGACAACGGTGGTGCGGGCAGAGGTAGACATTCATCTGTCTTTTCTAACCTCCTTGGGTCCCTCTCAGCAGTGTACATTGTATATTGTATATACTGTAATTGAGCACTGTATTTGTATATTGTACATTGCACATTGTGTACTGTTACTGAGCACTCTGTAAATTATATATTGTATAGGGACTGTAGAAACTATATTTGTCATTGTTGTCCAATATTTTGTGGACACCTCAGTTTTCCCTCCTGGGGCAATAAAGTTTTCGGTTCTGTTCTCTGTCCTTCTCTCTTTCTTCTCTGAGAATGTCATTTCTTATTCTCCTGTGGTGTCCTTTCTTCCTCTTCTCTTCGCACGGTTTCCTCTGATACACCGCTGTCTTGCCATGTCGTGCCATAGGTCTGCTGCTTTGCCTGCTGTGTTGCCAACGTTGTGTGTTGCTGTGTCTCAAGGCAGTGGTGTGGCCTCGCTTAGTCGTAGACTATTTGTTCCTGTTGTGCTGTGAGACTTAGCCTCATCTTTTTTCTTAATATGCTGCTCAAAGGGAATCCCATGCTTAAATCAGGTCTGTAACAAGGCAGCCGTGCCTGTGCCTGTGAGTGTCAGTCTGTGTGAGCTACCTCAGGCTCTGTGTGTGTGTGTGTGTGTTTGTGTGTGTTTGTTCATAGATAGCTGTCACTGTCTTGTTCCATCTGTATCCTTCCCTGGACTCATTATCTTTTCAGTATTGATGTAGTAAAGCAGGGTTCTATCCACCCCCACCCACCCAATCCACCCTTTTCCATTCACCTCCCTCCATGCTTCCCCTCCTTCTCTGGTGCCATAGCTGACAAGCAGCAGGGCGGCGCCGCTGGTGTCGTGGTGGCAGTTGTAGTGTGCGTGCTGCTACTCCTCCTGCTGGTCACTCTGTTGTACTGCCTGCAGAAGAATGGAAAGCTGCCCTGTGGGAAAGAGGATAAGAAAGAAGTGTAAGTGATAGACACTGAAGATGGGTGGCCATAGGAGCCACACTGATTGGTCACTCTGTCCCGGTCTTCGCCTGGCCTTGTACCCTTGCCCCGCTTATTGGCTGTGTTGAATTCCTCTGTTGCAGTACTTCTGGGGATATAAAAAATGACATTGTGGTGGAGATGAAGTCCGAGAAAGCCAAAGAGGATACAGAGCTGCTCAGCAAGCATCCAGCTACAGAGCAGGTTGGAGGGGGGGGGGGTGACTGTGGGACAGTTCCAGAGAGATGTCTGCAATTTAGTGCTGGGGTGTCCCCTCTGGCACACAGTTTATCCTAGTTTTAATTTCAGCTGTACTGCTAATTCATTAGATGTTATTGAGGCGTTGATTGTATAAATCGAATGAACGGAATTGAATCATAAAACCCAATTCAATAATCAACTAAAACGGGCCTCATAATTAACCGCCCAGCTGGAAGCTGGACACTTGCTGTGGGGAGACTGAGAAACTGTCACTAAGGATGTTTTTCAGTCACGGAACACTGCTGTTATTTCCTTTATAGTCCAAAATCCGAATTTCCAAAAATGATTACGATAAGTGGCTGCTATCATATAGCCATATACTGGTAATCAGGTCTGTTTAAGCATGGGGTTAGGGGTAGAGATATTGGCTTCCAGCCGATAATGGCCAATACAGAAGCTAAACCAGGAACGGCTCTTGTGCACAAATATTAATTTGCTTCTTTTTGTTTTGTTCCTAGTGATGAACAGAAGGATGGACAGATAAGGATGGGTGGAGGGACCAGTGAGGATGGGGTCAAAATGGAGATTGGATATTTAATTTTTTTTTAAAACCCAGACACAAAACTGAGCGAGACTTCCGGGGCGTAAAGGAAATTTGTTATGTCATGGAGGACAGAGGGTTCCAGGTTATCCTGCTGCACCACAGTTTCTCTGTAAACTGGGAAATAGATCCTGGCCTTCAAGGCAGGTTAATGCAGTGCAGTTTGGCCAGACACAGCACATTACATTCAAACTTCTGCCATTGATTGGTTACTGGGTTTCTGGGCTATGTGCTTGTGTCTGTGCTGTAAGGTAGCATATATATCTGCATTGTGATATTCATGTTTATTTGTGCGATGTGCATGCTCTTTGAATTCCATGTGTGGTCAATCTGCTTGTTTTCCATATTATAAGGTTGGGGGTGGGGTGGGGGTGTGCTCTCTCAGCATTGCCTGCTCATACACGCACCAGCTGAAACCCATGCTCCCCAGCTGAAACCCCATCGTTTTTCCAGCCAGATCAGTTCAGCTGTATTTCACTGTGGAGTGCTGTTACAAAGCAGATGACCAGAACACATCTGTGTTTCAAGTCTGGGTTTTAAAATCTGGGTATCACCAGTGTTAATTGGTATCATTTGCCCATCCCTGTTTCTGCTTTTGGGAAAAGGTTTCGATAGTCTTTTTTTAAAAATTAGCTTTAATTTTAATTTGCCTTGTCACAGTCAGCCAATATTTTCTTCGTCTTGGGGCTTTAACCACACCAAATGGGGAAATCCTACTTAGTGTTTGTGTGTTTTTAAATCATCTTTTCCCATTCCCATTTTGGGATTTTGGGATTTTTCCCCGACCCCTAACCGCACAGTGTCCTGAGAGCTTGACTGCTTGCGAAGACCGTGGGAAACGTTAGGCAGAGAAATATAAAAAGTTTTGCAATCACAGTCAACCCTTATTCTTCAGAAATGTGTTTTGCTAGTGCTTTTATAACAAAATGAGTAAGTAGTAAGTCACAATTTTGTGTTTTTTTAACCCAAGTCTATATTATCAGACCTTTAATAATCATGTAAATGTACTCTCTCCATTCTGCACTTATCTTGCTAAGAAAAACATCCACAATTCAAAATATATTATTCCATAGACCGTCTGTCTTCCCCATTTAGTGGCAAACTGTGCCTGTGAGTCAATATGGCGAAAATGAAATTCAGTGAGCTGGCATTAAATAACCACTTTTCCCTGATAATCTTGCAATGTGTCCAGTACGATGGAGCTGTCCTCACCCCAGGCTTTTATAGAGCAGAATATGGAGTGTCAGCTGATCTAACGTGCATCACAACAACAAGCTGTCTGACATTTCTTAAAGGGACAGGATGGGAAATGTAGAAGCGAGGGATACCTTTGGATTATTGCTTTATGTGGATTATGGTAAATAGTTCTCAATGACTTTAAGTGTCAGTGCTTTGAATNNNNATATATATATGAGGACAATTAGAATTAGATTGACTTATTTTTTATAGCTGATAGCACAGAGAACCACGCCAATGACTTTGTATTACACTGGAATTAATTAATGTTTATCCCACTTTTATATAGATGTTTGTTTTTGCTGGAGCTGAGAAATTTTGCATACAACTGCTTTTTATTTGTATATCTGATCTCAGCTCATCATGGATTTGAAAACGTATGACTTAATGACTGTTAACGAGGTCTGTGATTGCAGGTAAACCTGTGATTTGGTATGTAAAACAACGAATGCTTGCCTGTTTGTCTATTTGATGGTTAAAAATTGTGATATGAAATGTATCTTCATTTTTTTAATGGTACTACTTTACTGCTGTTGAACTACTGATTTGTTTCTTAGTTGTTTCTACCCTCACAGCAGTATATATAAATATATGTTTTATATATAATATTTTTTTTAATATTATTTTTCTTTAGGACTCTGCTCTTGTTTAATGAAACCTGGTGTGTGTGCTTTTGCTCTTGTATATTGTATATTTTGTGGTATGAATCTGTGAGCTCTGTAGATTGTTGTGTCTTTTTATAGTATGTAGACATTTTCCTGCAGTGTCAGAAAACCACCAAAACAATGTAGAACCCTCTGTAGTTTTTTGACATGCTTTAAAATGACTTATCAATTGACTTGTTTTGAAATATCTGTTTGCTTCCTGTTTTTATTTTTGCTTTATTCACTGAATATTTTGCTTGGCTGTATTACATACCATTTTGTTGATAGAATCCCTCCACTGTAACTATGTCTGCACACTCTTCTCATTTAGGCAGCACACTACATTCACAAGTAAGTAACTACGCACGAGTTAATGCTTCACTTTTGTCATTCAAGTATGTCTCTGGTCATGGTGATTTGGAATTGGTTTATATGTAGGATAAGAAATTCTCAGTCACTGTTCAGTATAACTGTTTAACATAAGATTAAATGTGCAGTGCAGACATGGGTGTTGATTAATGAGAAGGCCATCATTATCATAACTAAGACCATCATCACCATCATCATCATCACTTCATCAGAAAGCAAACATCTTTACAGCACATTTTCGGAACTGCTTGTAAACAAATCCTCAAAACCTCAAAGTCAGTGCTTTTAGCTTTCTAATGGTCCTGTAGCTTTTACCATTAACTTTAGACTCCACTTTATATCTATCAAGTCCCATCAGTGATTATATAATTCTGCAGGCTTTCCTCCAAAAGCCCATTATGGTATTAAAAGCCTTCCTCGATTAGCAAGGTAGTGTGGGCTTTGATTTGCATTCTGACCTCCGAGAGGAAACAGAAAGGACAGAGAGGAGATGAATGTGCAATGGCCGCTCCTGGGCAGCAGGTGTGATGCCTTTGTGTTTGCATGTCTGTGTCTCTCATGCTTTTATTTCCCTCTATGTAGCTGTGGGTTTGTGTGTTCATGCCAGGAATCATTTACAGTGCTTTTAAGTGACTCCTAAGTAGCTGTTGTCTTTTCAAAGCTACAGAATCTCCGTCAGTGCATGAGCGGATAACCTGCTCGCTTTGACGGCAGTGTTACTGAGAATGGCAACAACTTCACTCTGACTTTGAAAGGGGATCTCATTGCCTGAGGAAGAAAGTGAGACACGTGCATGAGTTGCTGTGAAAGAGGGCTTCCTAACTGCACTGGCCTCCATTATGGGTAGCTAATTAATGCATAGTGCTTTGGGATCCGGAAGGACAGTGCAGTCGATGCTGGGTGTCAGCCAGGTCGAGCTGACATAGTATGGTGGGGTTGACTGCTGAATATTCTACAGCTACAGTGCTATCCTAGCTGAAGTGTAGAATCAGCATGGCAACCAAAAACAATACTTTCCCCACAGCAATATCAACATCAACAACTAACCTTAGGAGAAGTACACAAATATTTGCGAATTTACATTATATATAGCATATCTAGCTATAGAACACACTTAAAAATGTGAAACATGCTGGAGAAATCCCGTTGAGTTGAGTTATCTGGCTTGCACAATCTGCATTGTGTTATTTTATATTTAAAATATTTCCTGATAGCCACTGTTTTAAAAATGAATGCTTTAAATTTGGTTGTGCAAGACCATTCTTCTGTAAGAACATTCTTGGTATGACTCAGCAGTTGACATCAAACCTTAAAGCCTGTCAATAAGTGCCATAATCATTCTTCCATGTAATAACATATTATTTTTACTGTGATGCATTCCAGTGATTCCTTAAAATCCCTCAACCTGCTTCTAAAACAAAAATGGCTTTATTCATTTTCACTCCACATTGTGGATGCTGGGTGAGGGATACCTTGCCCATGCCATATTCAAATTTATTTTTATATTTAACTTATTTCTCTTACTTTTTTAAAGAGGATAAGTTTGAGAGTTTGTATAGCAAGGAATTGTTGTAATGATCAAATGAATCCTGACCAAGATAAGCAGTTAGAAGATGGATGGGAAACATGGATGATGTATGAGATTGGGATACAGAGATAGATAAACATAATAATAATAATAATTGAAGCCTTTATTGTCCCTGTGGGGAAATTCTTTTCACACCTCCCTCAACTTGCTCTTTGTAGAACAAGCTGTCTACGAAGAACAGCCGCCTGTCGGGGTGCCTCGGGAGCTGGGAGTTAAGGGCCTTGTTCAAGGACCCATAGACATGCTGAGGCTGGGTTTGAACCTGTGACCTTGTGATTACACACAGTCTTAGCCCATTGAGCCACATGCTGCCCTCATGAATGTCGATGATCTGGTAGTATGTTTCACTGAACCCATCCACGCCGTCATGCATATGAAGGTTGTGCTGCAATATGGGCATAAAAGCTTTGCCTTTGTTTCACCATAAGTCACTTAATCTTGGCATTTCTGTTTGTGTCAGTTAGCCTGTGTGCCATTTATCCGTGGTTCCCCTCCCCCCAGGATGGGGCAGTAATATCAGCTAAAAGGTTTAGCATATTTTATCAGCGCATATTTAATGATGGAGCTATTTCTCTATAAAAAAAGCATACAATTAGTGGAAAAAATGAAAGCAGTTTTTTGAGACTGGCAAGGCCTGTGTTCGCCCTATTCGGTCATGGAGTGTTGATGACTCCCCAGCTGCCTTGTCACAGTCAGCCAATTAGGAGTGTGAGAATGAAGTGGATGGGCTGGAGTGAGTTCAGGCTGGAGAGATAAGGGGAACGGATGGGGCTTCCCAAATGGCTGTTAACAGCTGCACCGCATTCCCTGGGAGCTTGATCAGAAGCTGCAGGCTACTTCCAGGGGGGCGGGGGGTGGCGTCATACAGATGCTGCTCTTCACATATCACACAGGCAGATTTACACCACAATCCACCATAGACAGAGCACACTATACCTAAGAAATATCATCTATGCTACATGATAGGCTCTGTTTTCCATTCCATGAGACTGTATACTGGCACTGGCATAGATAACTATATCTGAGCTTTCAAAATCCAGTCACCCCCCTCCCCCACTAAGGGAAAAGCCTATTATGTTGTCTTTAATGAGGGCCGCTCTGTTAACCATCTAATGTAGCGGCGACTGGGAGCACAGCTGTTTTTACGAGTCACCTGCCCATTAAATTTCACGACTCCCTATTTTAACATGCTTCAGATTGAAAGGGGGGGGGGGGGTGTCATTAACTAAATGAGATACATGTTTGTCTGCAGCTAACCTATTTTATGCCTCATTTGTCTAGATCTTTTAGGCAATAGGATTCATTGATACTTCACGTTTGCATATGTATTTGTGTAGGTCTCATTTTTGCCAGTTGAACTGGAGTTACCAAATTGCCCGTAGTTGCGTGTATGTGTGTGCCCTGCAAGCAGTTGGCACCCCATTCTGGGTTGTTCCTTGCCTAGCACCCATATTCCTTGGGATAGGCTCTAGGACAAGTAGTTATAAAAAGATGAATTGATGGATATACAGGGGTTGAACAATGAAACTCTTAACAGCTGGTTTTGACCACAATAATTTATTAGTATGGGGTAGGGTCTTCTTTTGCAATCAATACAGCGACAGTACATCTTGGGAATGATAGAATCAAGTCCTGCACAGTGGCCAGAGGGATTTTGAGCCATTTCTCTGGCAGAACAGTAGCCAAGTCACTTGGTGATGCTGGTGGATGAAAACATTTCCTGACTTGCTTCTCAAAAACACCCCAAAGTAGCTCAATAATATTCAGATCTGGTAACTGTGTAGGCCATGAGAGATGTTGAACTTCATTTTCATGTTCATCAGACCACTCTGTCACCAGCCTTGCTGTGTGTATTGATGCATTATCATCCTGATACATGGCACCACCTTCAGGGTATAATGTTTGAACCACTGGGTGAACATGGTGCTCCAAAATGGTTTGGTTGTCCTTGGCAATGACGTGCCTATGTAGAACAAGTAGTGAGCCTAGAGAACACCATGATACTGCAGTTCAAATCATCACTGATCCATGTCCATGCTGTACTCTGGGTACACAACAATGTGGGTTGTAAGCCTATTTGGGGCTTCTCCGCATTGTAACTTTCCTGGATGTGCAAAAGACAGTGAAGGTGGATTCTTCAGAGAACGATACATGTTTCACATTGTCCACAGCCGAAGATTTGTGCTGCTGGCACCACTAACACTGATGCTTGGCATTGCCATAATTGACAAAGGTATGGCTATAACAGCCGACCATGAATACTGAGTTCTCAACGAACAATTTTGGTGGAACCAGTAGAGTCGAGGTATGTATTTAATTCTGCAGTGAATTTGGCAGCTATGGTTTGATGTGTTTTGGACACAAACCAGCTTAGTACCTGCACGTCCCTTTCAGATAACTTCTTTTGCCTCCATAGTTACTCCTGTTGGATGTGGTCCATCCTTCGTGGTGATGCCAATACTACCCTGGATACCATGGCTCTAAATACACCACTCACTGTCCTGGTCACACTATTGACCAGGTGTTTCAGATTCTTTGTCCATTCCTTGTATATGTACAGTATAGTAGAAATACTGGTCGCCACAGAAAACAGCTGAACAGCTGTATGAGAGATCTTGAATAATAAGTTTATATTCTGACAGGACAAAGAGCAGATGTGGGTCTTTTCTGCTGGAGTCAAGCTCAATGCCCCCCCGCTCTTCATCCCAAGCTGAAACTTGCCAAGTCCATTTGCATCCTGAGAAGACAGTAGGGGTTGCCTGTGAATGGAATGACCTGAGAAAATTGGGTTTAAATGAAAGTTCTATTTACACATGAAAAACAACTCAGCTCAGTTTGGAGGTATTTCATATTAGTGACGCATTCACATTAGTGATGTAGCGGTGAGGCGGAGGATCAATAGTCTTATTCAAGGCCCCAACAGTGATATAATTATTCTGCTGGTTGCACAAAATCACAAAAATATAATGCTTAATTTTTTATTCCTGCTGGATGTTTATGGGCTGGATCTCTCCTTCGCACTCTGAGGTAGGTTTCCTGGAGATTGGCAAGGGCCCATTTTACAAACCAGTGTAACTCCAAGCCTTCCTGGCTATCTCATTCATGATGTGGACAAAGTGAAGTGTTTGTTAAAAGCCAGAAGAACCTTTTGCATTACGGCAAGTTTCATCAAGGCTGAAACCTCAGTCATGGGTGAGTCTCCCACAGATGGTGTTGCAAATGTCTAATTATCTCATGATGTTTTTATTTTAATTACCTGCCAACAACAAATGTGTTATGGATGGAGCACAATAATATAGTCATTTCCTGGCTGCCAGCAGGAGGGACAAGTCAGGGGAAACAGGTGACTGTCCACAGATTATGGATAGATCAGGGTGATGAATGTATTTGCAAAAACTAATATTAATGTTGCACAACTTAGGTTCACTGAATCAAATGTTTTGTAAATGCCCATGCAGAGCAGTCATCGGACCTAGTGACTCCAAAGAGATGGTTTGCCCTACTAATATTTTTAAGGCATTTTTCTTCTATACACATACTCCTGTCCAGAATGAGGGACCCATCAGCTCGTCAGACCATGCTACCATTTCTGTTGCTTGGGGTCCTCTTATACAAGGTTATGTACCTTAGATACAAATGGTTTCTGAACAGCAGCCATGCCATAAATTCCATTTTTTTGAAGATCTGTACATATAGTTCTTCGAGACTAGGTCACAAAGGTACTGATTGGGTGCTCATTTTTCAGGCTCTGCTTTTGTGGTTTTACAGCAGCCTCCCTATCAGGTTGCCATCTAGCCTACTTGTGACTGAAGCAGCTGTGATTCAGGCACCTACCCTCTGTGGTTCTGTTGGCGGCCTCACGTTGTTCTGAAGCCTCATATATTCAAGTATTGAGTGTCAGTCCTCTGCTGACACATATACTGCTGGAATCCAGTCTAATCAGGCTCACCTCAGTACTTGCATTTGTAATTGTAATGTATTTCTTTTCCTTTTTATGTGGTGTTCCTGTATACATTTTGTTGTTTTCACTCTTTGTTCTCAGGGCAAATATAAATTGATAACATATCTGATCTTTGATAACTGAATATTAATGGGATATTGCACCAAACCCTTTTATTATTACTGACTCTTGCTCCTTAATGACCCACACACACTTTGAGCTAGTGTGTCCTTTGGTGAGATACTGGGGATGTTTATGGTGGACCGTGGAATTCGGAGATAAGTCAAAGTAGCAACAGTAATTTAATACAGTCTTATGACAGTGTTAGAAGTACAATTCTCCATTACATTAACTCTCAGATTTTCAGCACTGTGCTCAATAGCTACATATGTTGCAGTGTTGACAGTTCACTGGTTATTTATGGAGGTACACTCTACCATTTTGCCCTATCTTTATTGTACCAAGCAAGTTTTTATTTGTTGAGTGAATTTTAAAGAATGTTCAATTTGGATGTTTTCAATAGGCGTGTTGCGACTTGTATGGTTTATATGAGTCTTTGGCCCCCAATATTTCACTCCTACATTTTCCAGATAACACTCAAATGCCTTCTCAGTCCTCTGATGGGAGAATAAGAAATTCTGCATCTTCTGAAGCTTTAAAAGTTTTTCTTAACTGGCTGGGATGATGTATGGCTAAGTACAGAAGGACATGAGAGTAACTGTAACCACTGGGCCATCGAGCAAGGCCCTTAACCATAACTTGCTGCAAACTGCTCTGTGCTAGGTGATGCTGTGCTCTGACCTCAACTCTATGTCCCTGATGGAAAATAAAGTGGCGTATGTGAAAACCTAAAGAATCATATATACTGTTTCTGAATGAATAAAGTATATTCTAAAAAGAAAAACTAGCTAGCTGAAGAAGCAATAGAATGGCAAATGAATGGCAAATCATTTATTATCTATGATGAAAACACAGATGTGCATTCTGATTAATAGATCAGGAATGGCTTTGCTAGCTAATTACTATACTATACGCTAGTTTCTTCACTAATGAGGACACATGCCTGTATCATTAGCTAACAATGGCAGGAAAACTCCTGGGTGGCTGACACTGATGTAATTTCTACGTGTATCCTGGACCCCTTTTCGATGATGAGGACCAAGGAGCTTTCACTGACATGGTCGACACAACTATGGCTCTGTGATGTGAGCTTGCACGTCCATGGGCAAAAAGCCAGGCCTCGAGTGATAAATCACTGCGGCTTGCCTTGATCCGATGACCACCTCAGATTTATTGGCCTCATTTAGCTCAGCCCAGAAGCTGGGTAGGATGCATACAGAAAATGCAACTCTGTCATGCTGGGGAGCCATCGGAATGGATCTCCTCCCTTAACATTCCTTCACTTTCTTAAAGTTAACAGATACTCGTAAGTAACTCTGAGAAAATAAGCTTATTTGAGCATTTAAAGATTTATCTTGACAGTGCATTGTGGGACACACTTTTGATTCATGTTGCTTTTGGTCATTAATTCCAGTAGTTATTTTTCACAAGAAAAAAATTACAAAATACACAATTGCACATATTTCCTCATCTTGATCTGGCCTATATACATAATTTATACATAATTTTATATTCGATTTTTAGTGAAACTTAAAAATGTGGCTTAGTATGCCTTTTGGGAACAAGATCAGAGCTCTGCTTGTCTGTATCAAAGGTAATGAGTGTTGCCCGCTCAAGGGGAGATGTACATGTTCTAGTGTGCAGAAATATTAATAGATCTATAGACTTGCAGCTCGTTTACATTTGGAAATGCAGCCCTAGTAAAATTTCTGCCAGCACTGACCAGCTGGCTTAATTTGTAGGTAGATATTTATATAGCTTTGACACACTTTCTGTGTGTAGAATTAACCTGAAAACTACATTACTTTCTTTCTTTTGTTTTTGGTGTTCCATGGGTGTGTCTTTCACACTGAGGTCATACTGATTTCAGGAGCTAGAGGTGATCAAGGCACAGTTCTATAATCTCAATTTTCTCAGTGCTTTGGCATTTTGATGGCTATGGCTGGTTAACTGTACGCATGCACATATTTCAATTACAATTACAATGACAATTACACCATGTAAGCTATGAGCCTGAAACAGAGCTGATAAGATTTTGAGACCTGGTTAGTGTTAACCTTACATGGGTTATGAGGATACTGCACAGATATGTCAGCCAGCCATTAAAATAGATCAAGTCACTGGTGGACTGCCCCATTTTGGCCAAACTGTTCCTGAGTGCCTCAAGCCGCTGTTAGGTGCTATGTGGGATTTTTGTTTCCACTTTCGAAGGACAAGCCAACATGACAGGGTAACCTGTCGAAAAGCTGAGTAGAGTTCTGGGCTACGCTGTGTGCTTTATGGTAATTATGTCTGCGGCCTGCAAGCCCTCAGTTTCAGGTACTAATCTGATGGCCCTTGTTAAAAGCCTCTTCATGAGAGACCAACTTTTTTGCCCACCCCCAGCCCCCCCCCCCCCCCCCCAACAGATGGGATACCACGAATACAGCAGTGGAGAGTGCAAGGGAGAAAGTGTGCACATCCATAGCATAAAGAAGCGTTTATTTAATTAGCTAGATTTATCGTCGTTCTCCTAATCCCCTGCTTTGTTTATCTTCGCCTCTAACTGGTGAGATTGAATCATTAAAGCTCTTTGTTTGGATTAGCCTTAATGAGCTGGGATCTGTCGCCCCTGCGGCTGTTCCGAGTGGGGTTTCAAAGCGGCTGTTTCCTCATTGTTAGTGTCCATTAATGGCTGCACGGAGGGGTGCGGGCCTGGCTCCTGTCAGCAAAGATGAGGGCTGAAGGCTCTGTAGTGCAGTGTGTGGTTCTGCCTTTTGTCTTCCTCCCTCCCTCTCTCTCCATCTGTCTCCTACCTTCTCAGTCTACAGGCACAGCTCAGCGACAATCAGCTGCTTCTGAACCTGTCACTCTCTTTCTGGCCTGGTTTCCTGGGCCATGCTAATGCATTTTTCCTGAAATTGTTGTTGCTTTTTTCCCCCCTTTTATCCTGTTAATTCTTTCTTACCTGCTGCCATGTCTTCCTCTGTGAGCAGATATGCCCAGCGGGGAGAATGCGGGGAATGTACACTGTAAGGAGCACGGGGTTGTCTTTTTTGTGCATGGTGGTCTGCAATCTCAAGGGTGGACCGAGTGGGAAGCAGAGGAAATGGGAGGAGGTGTCCAGTACTGGCAGCAAGGCCCAGGGAGAAGGAGCAGGAATTGAGTCACGTGGCAGGTGGTGCAATATTGTATGTGTGTGCCTCAGACATGCTGAGGAGTCAGGGAATGCTGGGCGCCCTGGATACAACTCATTGCCTGGTGGGAGGTTTGTGTACTGGGCAGAAGGGATGGCCAAGGAGGATGGGAAAGAATGAGCGCTATGCTCTGTGGGTGGGCCATTATTCAGGTGGATGTTGGGGCAAAGCTCTAAGTCAAAATAGATATCAGAGGGAGGAGCAGTAAGCAACAAGATGTGGTAAGGCAGAAGAATGCAATGTGATTTGAAGATGTGTTATACTTTGTTGTATGTTACACATGAAGTGGTCCGAGTGCAAAAAACAAAATAAAAGAAACTAGGAGCTAGGTAAGGTCCTCTTAGGAGCTAGGTAAGGTCCTCAAAGAAGCTAGGTAAGGTCCTTGTAGGAGCTGGGTGAGGTCCTCAAAGAAGCTGGGTAAGGTCCTTGTAGGAGCTGGGTGAGGTCCTCAAAGAAGCTGGGTAATGTCCTCGTAGGAGCTAAGTAAGGTCCTTGAAGGAGCTGGATAAGGTGTTACAGTTTTTCTTGATATGTTCACAAAACATACTTAACATTTTCAATACCATAAGAGCTTTCTCAAAACAGTTAATGCAAATAGCATAACACTATGGTTTAGCTGCAACAGCTTTCTCTCTTTTCATTAGCAAACAGATACTTGTTCATGTCAAAGACACCAGTTTCAGCATTCAAGGCTCTACATTACAGTATGTAAAGTTCACTGGCAAAAGAAAGCACTTGCATGCATATGTAACTTCTTGAGATCTCAAGACACAGTACAATAGCAAACAAAAACGTCACACAGCACTGAATAACAGAAAAACAGCAATTCAAGAACAACATATTGACAAAAAAATCATGTACTGTGGCAACCAAAAACACAATGCCATGTCACTGTAACATTATAATATATAATAATATAATAATATTATAATAACACTATAATATGACATTATAGTGTGGGATTACACTTGTTTTGCAAATGTTAATTTTTATTTGAGAAATGCTCTAAAGTAATTGAAAAACTATAATGTCTGCAGTGTGAAAAATCAGCGTTACCAAACAGTAACGTTAAATCTTGCAGGGCTTCTATCACGGTCTTCCCATCTCAAATTGCACCCTCTCTACTCAGTCAGTTATCAGACCACAAGCTATTACTTTAAGATTACAGGAGGTTCCCACATAAAATTGCCAAAAAAATCGAATGTCAAAATATCAATGTAAATTCATTTTATTTGCAATTAAAAGTTTAATCTATCATACTACTGTAACTGAACCACAGCGCTAATCGTTTCACAGGAGTTTGGACAACATATACATTATTCTTCCCTTTGAAACAAGTATAAATAAATCCTATCAATACAACCAATAAATACAACGCCGTACTTTACTGGCAGAATGTGGAAGTTTCTCGTGAGCTTTATGTAAATAGAGAATGGACAAAAGCTTATTTGTGAATATGCTCTGATCACTTGGAGTCTATGACCCCTCTTCTTCACCCTTGGATGACTGTATTCTTCTGTTGTCATGCCAGTCACATGATAGAAATGTCATCAACAAGTCCACTCGCTTGCACTAATTCTCTGGACAATTTCCTGCTCGATTCACACCTAGGGGTCACTTGAAAATTACCAAGACTTTGTACTAGGCAGCTAGCAAAGTCCATTTAATGTCCTGTATGACTGAGTCAGACATTTGCATTCACGCATACAGCCCCTCCGGATAACACCTAGAAAAGTTCAGGGTTGAAGTGTATGTCTGAAAAGGGCTTATGAAAAAACTACATACATATAATTCATTTAAAAACTGTGTGTGTGTATATGTATATGTCAGTATGCATGTATACATAGTTTTTGCTTAGGCAGCCTTGATGGGACAGATGGACTACCACCCTGGAAGCCAGGCTTCTCTGCACAATACAGGATAAACTACCAATAACATTAATGCTCACGACTGTCACATGGTGTTGGCAGTTTGTGGCTGTCTGGTCTGTCTCGTTGACTGATTGGATGGAGTATATGCACTTTTGGGTGTTAGCCTATGCAAAATGTATAGGACTGCAAAACAGTTCAAAACACCAGCCGAAATGTTGTTCACCCACCAAAAGCAATTTTGACCTGCAAAATCATTCAAATCCGGCAATTTGACCGGTTCCCAGGACACTCTTGCGCTAACTTCATCGGAAAATTTTGACACACGTATAGCATCCTCTGATGCCATCTAGTGGTTTGCATAAATAGATGTTGTTTTACCCAGCATTCTCAGTACAACCAAAGGAAAAATGAATGGTGGTGTAACACAAAACAAATACACTGGGAAGTTAATTAACTATACTGCTGAATTCAACACAGATTCCTTCTGTGCTCTCCCGGGAATGTATTTTGATCGGGATCTTTCTCATAGGCCGTTGTCAGCTCATCAGATTCATATACGTGAGATATTCTAGTGCCATTTGAGTTTGTATTGGTTAATGCAGTGTGTTATACCATGAGGGTTATGCCACCAATATGCGAATGCATTTGTAATGGAAATAACTGCGACAGAATACTGACTTCGTATGGAAACTAGATTCAGTTGTATACTTAAGGTGGCGGATAACCTGGAATTACTCAGTGGAAAAAAAACACAGGAATGGTTACTCACCAGGGGACAACCAATTAATACAGTAAGATTAGGACAATACTGTACTCTAAGTGCATGCATGCATCTAACCCTTCTATAGTAGATCTATATCTGTTAATTTTCTATTATTAAATAGCATGCCTTTGTATTATTGGGTGATATCCACATGTTTTTATTGGTACGTGTGAAGTCAAATGTGTCATATGATCGATTTGATCCAATTGACCCCCGAGGCACTGGTGAGAGTGAAAGGCAAGGCTGAAGCACTCCTGTGAGCCAAGTTCCCCCTTTTGGCTCACCGTCAACCCCCCTATAGTTACTAGCAGAAAGAGATAGGCAGAAGCAGAGCATTACTACTTAGAGAAACTGGACACGACAGCACAGACTATTATAAATTGGTGTGATAAACCCCTGAGCTGTGGTGAATTATACAGACTGACAAAAAAGCAATGAGAAGACAGGCAGGATGACATCAGGTGCACTGCTGATTACCGCTTAAGTGGGAATGGTATTCAGACATTGTACATCGTCTTCATCTATGTAACCTTGACTGTTTAAATAACCATGCTGAAAGTTTGATTATATATGGGTTATGGGTATTGTGAGATAATACTGCTTCTTTGCATCCATTGTATATTATACACACGAAAAGGCTACATTCATCTAAAGACTGGAGTGATATTTATGCAATGCAGTGCAGCACCGTAACACCTCCAATGCATGATGCATCATGCCAGCGATGATGGCTTCATCCTGCATGCGCTCAGGTATGGGGGCGATCTCTGCACCCTGGTGATTTTCTGGATGTTTCTCAACCAGCTTCATTAGCTATGGTTGCTCACCTGAAGAGATCTCAGTACATAGAATGTTTGCATGGGCACTGCGTTGTATTTTGGCCTAGGGAGGATTTTGGCTGCAATGCAAGTGCAGAGGATCAGGGAACCGCTCAGCAGGCAAGCAACCTTAACCCAGCAAGTATTATGGGTAAAATGCAGTGAGTAGAATAGAAAAACCGACTGAAACATAATCAGCTACAGCATTAAAATAAACTGCAAATGGGTGGCGTGGTTGACCAAACATATTAGTGGTAGTCACATTAATATTCATTTCTGATAATGAAACTCATTTTTATTGTATACAACAGATTGCTTTTGTTCATTAGACTTGGATCAGCTTCTAAATCAATGGCAGTATAAGCAGAAATGTAACTAATGGCACTAATAACTTTCATTTAAATTTCACGATGAAAGATGGTCTAATCTACAATTTATTCTCTCATCTCATTGCCTGCATTACCCAGTGAAAATGCTGCTGGCCCACTGTGTCTCCTGCCCTGTGCCCTGTGATGGACCCACATTCTGTCCAGGGTGTCCCCTGCCCTGTGCCCTTTGATGGACCCATATCTCGTCCAGGGTGTCCCCTGCCTTATGCTCTGCACTTGCTGGGATGAGCTCCAGGCACACGGTGACCCTATACTGGGTAAGTGGTTATGGAAGATTAATGGAGTGGTGTAGGCATAGTCCGGCTCTTTTTTTATGTTTGCCTATACCAATAGAGGGACGTCTACATATGACACTAACAAATAACAGCAGTATGGCAAACGAAAGGCACGAAATGAGATAGCAGCTTTCACAGCTCAGCATCTTTCCCTGCTTGTTTAGTTCTTCATCTTTCACCAAACAAGCTCTTATGAAGCTGAACCTCCCCCTAGTGGGAATAAGTCTAATTTCATCATTTATCTCTCTTCATTATTGCAAGGCAACATGACAGTGAAAAAAATCCATAATACATCCTGCCAATGGAAATAAATTTGACTAATCAAATATGAACAAGCAACAAGAACATATGGGGGTTGAGTTGCTATTTTTGCTTATATGTGTCCTATTGGTATGTAATGCATGGTGTATTCTATTTCGTGTCTTCCTGAGGATAGGCTCAATGCTCAGGACAAATCTGTATTGGATAAGTGATTATGGAAGATAGATGGGTGGATTTAAATGTGATTTATCTCCATTATGCCATTGTGATGTTGCCTTCCTGAGTACTATTTCCACCATGCATGGATAGTTCTGTTCAAGCTATTTTTATGAAAGTGGGTATTTCTGAGTTGCGGCCTCTAATGATTGTATGTGTGAAGTCACGGAATTTTTTTTTTATTGGTGAGGATTAGTTTGTCTTGTTGTACTAATGGTAAGCCTTGCTGGTCAATAAATATGACTAACAACTGCATACTTATGCAGGCCTGTATTTGTTCATAGGCGTCTATTGCCTACATTGTCGCAATGAGCCTCAGGCCAGGGTGCCAGGTGGGATGCCAGTTCATGGTATAGTATATGTTACCACCCTAGGAATACTCTTTAGCCTGAATGCAGGGAGAATATGCAAATGTCATGAACGCAAGCACATACACACACACATACATGCACATACACAAACTTAGATGCACACACACACAAATACATATAATCAGATACACGCACAGAAACACATACACGCACACAATACTCAGATACATACTCAGATATACGCGTGCACACATTTATATGCGTGCATACACGCACAGACATACATTGACACGCATTAACAGATGCACATAAACACACACAAACACAGAAATTGAGCCCACAGTTATGGAGATGTGAGGCAGCAGTTCTCTCCAAGGACATTCCTCTGATCTGAAATGTGCAGTCGATGAAGGAATTGAAGAGGTCTTATTCCCCATTGCAGTGTTTTAATTAATTCCCTCAACACTTTTGGCTGTTATATTAAAAGTTGGATTTATATTTCAAATCAAAGTCATCAATAAAATAAGCATTTCTTGCATATCTCCTTTTGCTGTGTTTCACACAGACAATCTGTGAAGCTTTAGGTGTTGCTCTTTTACTCAGCATTACAGCATCATTTACAGAGTGCATGCTAATATATGATTTGACTTCAGTAGATTCAGTATGAATTATAGCTGCATATATGTTAATTATGCAGTTTACTTCACTTCAGTATATTCATTATTCATCATAAAATCTTGTTATATCTTTACCCTGTTGTGTTGTATAAATGTGGCACTACTGTGAATTCTTTTAGACTTTGCTTGGGTTGTAAAGGCCATGTACTCTGTGAGTTTTCAAAGGCTTTTGTGTCATCTGTATTAATTGAATACATTTTTGGGCATTAATGTTTCTTCTATTTTTAAAAAGGTTTCTACGTCTGTGTTATTTCCTATATGAATATTACATTTAATGAGTCCCTGAACAGCATGCGCTGCATTCATTTTGTTTGCTTATGCTTTATTGCATGCATTTATTTTGAAACACTAATATGAGTCTAATTTGGAAGTTTTAAGACTGTGTCAAGAGGACTAATAGGACATTACAGACATTTCTTTGTGTGTTTGTGGAAACCAGTGTGTAATGTTGTTAATCTCTCTGCCCAGATGATGCCTACATGGGTGTATCCTCAGCTGCTGTCGATCCAGTCCATGTTATGGGGTACCTGCACATAGACACTCAGGAGGCCCCTCTCTGTGCACCCATGAGCCCAGGAAAACACAGTCTGCAGCTAGTCTTTGCACACAAGGGCCAGCAGAGATTCCCCAAAAGTAAGTTTATGGTTAGGGTTAGGTTTAGGTTTAGGTTTAAGGTTAGGCTTTGGTATACTACTTTGTTTATCAGAGGCGCGTATGATGGAAGAGCAGACTGAGTCTGACTTTTATATAAATCTGTGGGCAGACCTGGCAGCTGCTGGCTCCTCCTTCCATAAATTTGGAGTGTGCTATCTTGTCAGTGAACAGATGGGGGTAGGCATTGTGGCAGATGGCGTGATCGATGATGGGCTCGTTCAGGCGCTGCAGAACTTGTGGATACTCTACTGGTGAATGGAAAGGCAATGTTCTAAATAAAATATACCAGGTTCTAGTGCCAGTAAGATGTATGTATGATGAGCGCCCTTCCCTCTTCTCCCAGCTGCATTGCTGATGGTGTTCTCCCATTTCTTATCTGCCTTATCTTCACATTCTGATTGTACTGGACTAAATGGGCTAACTTGATGAACACGATACCCTTCCCCAGAGTCCTGGAGTTTTATTTGGGGTGGGCGATGCCCTCTGAAGACTTGATGTGCTGTTCAGTGCCCTCCTCAGGGGGTGAGTCACAGGTATGACCCCAGTGCGTTTGCAGGAAAGGCATAGCAACTATGGGACCATGTCACTGTCAGACTCACCAGACTGGTCATAGTGGCAGCCATAATGGTGAGCCTCAGGTCTGTCTGCTTATGTGATAAAGGTAAGTTTGATGGTGTGTAGCCTGCCCTCTTTTTACATCCCAGGGATGTCTGGGAAAGACTATCGTTCCCAGCAACTGTCTGCTTCCAGCTTTTTCACTAGAGGGTTCATGAGATTTTGGTTGGGGAATTTCCATGAAAGATGCACATACTGTAAACAGATAAAAGTTCGTTCCAGATCAGAATTCACAGCATGCTATCATTCTGGCAACAAAAATAAAGCAGAAAGCAACGTCAAAAAAATTATGATGCTGAATTTCATAGTAATTCTGTCCCCAGTCCCCAGTGCCTGCATTAGCCAGTTTAATGTGGGACATTGCAGATGTGATTGTATGGGTAAAGTTCAACCCATGTGTGGCAGCATCATGCTGTAATTGAATTTGAGTTTTAATTATTGAGTAGTGGGGGACAACATGGTGGTGCAGTGGTTAGCACTGCCTTACACCTCTGGGACCAGGGTTCGAGTCTCTGCCTGGGTTACATGTGTGTGGAGTTTGCATGTTCTCCCCGTGTCGTTGTGGGGTTTCCTCTGGGTACTCCGGTTTCCCCCCACAGTCCAAAGACATGCTGAGGCTGATTGGAGTTCATAAATTGCCCATAGGAGCACATGCGTGAGTGAATGGTGTGTGAGTGTGCCCTGCGATGGGCTGGCCCCCTGTCCAGGGTTGTTCCCTGCCTTCTGCCCATTGCTTCCGGGATAGTCTCCAGACCCCCCACAACCCAATAGGATAAAACGGGTTGGACGATGGATGGATTATTGAGTAGTTCATAATAAATATAAATTTGAAGATGATCTTTAGAGTTCTGAGATACATACGATAGCAGTTTATTCAAAAGTAAAATAACTATGCCTTGGAATCAGCATCCTTTTATCTTCAAGGACTTCATGTGGTTGGCATGAGACTGTGGTATAGATCTTCCTCCAGCTAAGGCTAAAGGCCAGTTTGTACCTCACTTTTCCAGGTACGCTGTTGGGCTGTGGATGGTCATGGTTGGTGCATGCAAACAAATATTCCACTAGACCAGTAGAGGGAAGATGATTTGTAACAAACACAGATACAAACAGTGTAGTGAAACAGGTAAACTTTTATCAACAGTTTTAAACATTTGTTTGTGATAAATTACTTTTTTTCATTTTCTTATATAGTTGTAACCTTTATTTGGGGTAAAGATATTCTTATTTGAGTATGAAGGGTAATTTATGTTATGCAGTAATTATTTAATTATTATTGGACTGCAGTAATATTATTTTATAATGACACATTTGTTATATCTAGTAATTATTTTATTCATACACTGCTTTACCATATTGTATTATTTTGGTTCCTATGTGCGAGTGTTTCTGTGTGTGCCTGTTTTTAGGCGGCATGAGGAGGGGTACGTGCGGGAGAGAGAGAGCTGGAATAAAGCTGAGTCAAGGCAGTCCTGCCGTTGTGGTTATTTTGCAAGGAAGACTACAAAAACATTATTAATACTCTTTACTTAATTGTAACCCGCTTTTTATCCACAGCCTCTGAGACTGTTGAGAGTCGAAATATTAGGGTTACATAGTGTTCATCAGGTCCACTGGTGTCTCTGTCTGCAGTTGTAGCAGAAGCAGTTTTCCTCTGGGATCAATAAAATTATTTCTGATTCTAATTCTGATTCTACAAAGTTATCAGGTAAGGCTTGAGTATTATTATGGTAATATGGCATACTGCAGTATTTTGAATGACAAATTCTGTCACCCAACAACACTACTGGGGCACTCAAAGTTCAATGGGCTAAAAACCACTAACAACTTTCAGCATTGCAAATTGCATATATAAAGTGTGGCTGTATCCTCCAGTTTGGCACAAATTACTGTCATGTTGCATTGTAAAAATCAAATAAATGAGAACTACTTTTATGTGTAAAAATTGTAATACCAACCAATTCTGAAATGCTGCAATATATTTCATTAGAAATCATGTAGGTATTGCCGCTTCTTTTTTTGCAGTATGTAAATATTTTATGCCTAGCAAACAGAGAAAGTTTGTTGCAGTATAGTAAATGTACAGTAAAACTATATACTGCAATACCAAGGGGCCATGTTTTACTGTAATGTAAAAATACATGATAAATAAATTAATCACAAATGCAACAGTAATTCACTGGACTTTATTTTTTTTGTCCACACAGTGCAATATCTGCTGTATTAAAAAATAAAAAAATATATAATCAATTACACCAACAAAAAATACAAGTCCTGTCTATAAATGGCTCAGAACATAAAACTGTTGGACTGATCTAATCCATTCTATCCTCAGCATTTGGCCATAGATTTTCATCAACATCACATCGGATGTTGTCCTCTGCCACACACCTAGGAAAGAATCTCTTGGAGTGTCTTTTCCAGCCCTGGGTGTCCTCTGTAGTTATGTCCATACACCCAGCCACCATTGCCTCTAGTAATGAAATATGGTCATGTGGGCAGTGGTCATACACTTTCCATCTCCATGAAGAAAAAAAATTCTCAATTGGGTTGAGGAAAGGTGAGCAGGGTGGCAGGAATAATGGCATCATCCTGGGGTGGTCTGTAAACCATGCAGTGACCTGTCGAGAGTGGTGTATTGTCCCATACAATCGCATAGGTTGGTAAATTTTGGGGCAATACGTTTTTCCCACAGTTCATCAAGGAATGTAACCTGTAGCTGTGTTGTATGGGCCAATTACAGCCTTGTGCAGGTGCAGTCCTTCTGCAGATATTGCTGCACACATTGTGATGTTAGCACCCCTCTGGCCTGGAGCATCAATGGTAGCTCATCTTCCTATGAAATTCCGTCCACGGCGGCGGTGTTTTGCCAAGTTGAAGCCAGCCTCATCCACAAAGATGAACAGATGCTCAGACTCACTCGCCTCAAGCTCCATAACTCTCCTCAGTAAATTAGAGAACACACAAGGTCACAAATTGCATAATTTACTATGTTGTGCAAAGAGTAAATGTCTGTGTGTGCTCAATTGGTCAAACTCACCTGGACGTATAGATGCCTGAGTTCCTTGACACGTTCTGAGTTTCTTTCAAATGGGACTGTGTACAATTGCTTCATCCGTATCTGATGTTTAGTCAACACTCTCGCAATAGTTGTTGTGCTAACAGTGTTGATGTTGGCAAATATCAAATATCAATCCACTGCTTTTGCACAGATTACATTGTGTTGCCTTGCAAAAAGGAAAGGGGAGACTCCATGGCCTCATTTGTATACAGTTTTTTACAATCATTTTTGCACTAATAACAGAACCTTCATGTCAGTTTTCAAACTTCTAGACACAAAACTCAAAACAGGCTGTCCAGTGTTCAAAACTTGGCATATTGCATTCATATCTTTGCATTCATATCTTTACAGTACTTCACTGTAAGATGCTTTTGATACAAGTGTCTGCTAAATGAATAAATACTGTAATATACTTTTTACTGTAATATACGTGCAATATATTTCATTCCTAGCAGAACATGCCAATCCAAAGATGGCCCCAAATTTCACAAATACTTCTCTCAATCAGTGTTCGCCACCAGTAAGACTTTGTACAACTACAGCCGATTTTTCAGACGTTTAGATAATCTGTTCAAAACAGTTAACTTTCAGGTCAAAACCTA
>JAABNX020000151.1:3150257-3184430 GCA_015163995.2 Mormyrus lacerda
ACCCAAAAAAAAAAAGAAACAAACAAACAGATCATGACTGCACCTCACTCCTGGTCCTAGAGACCAGTACACAGGGCTGGAGTGTTAAGCAGCATCACAAAATTGAGCACTGTTTGAAATTGCACTTGGTCAGCTGAAGGACTCCAGTGAAGTACTTTTTTTGTAGTCGGTGTATAGGAAATGTCTGCATAAATGTCGGGCAGGAAGTGGAAACTCAGAGAAACTCATGTATGACGTCTGTTAAGCAGCTACTTATTGTTGTCTATGTTATATCACAGAATAATAAATGATTTAATAAATATTCAAATAAATGATAAATTCATAGTTTAAGTGAAATTAATCTTTAAGTGAATGTTTCAGTTTTGAAAGATGTTTTTAAAATGAAGTATTTGAATATTAAATGCATAAAAGACAGAAAAAAATAAAGGTTGATTAAAAAATGATACAGTATCAGTTTTGCACAATTCTCTCCATGCTGAATAATAATCGATGTGTCAGTGTATACCTTTTTTGTCAATATCCTTGCTGATTATATCTGATTTACAATGAGAAACATATTTTTAGTATTCTAGGAGTCCAGGAGAAAGGGTTTAATTTCATGTGTCATATTAAGTTTTGTGCGGTTATGGAGGATGGATGGATGTTATATGACGTTTTTGTGGCCCTGTCCCAGACAAGTTTTGGGAGATAAATAGATGATACCTCAAGCTATCTTCTCTTAAGGCACAAAGTGTCTTCATTAAAGGGATATTCATAATTTTACATGTCTACCTCCTTAGATAGGGTTATTTGGAAAAGCATAACACAGCTATTACAACAGTTTGCAGTTTGTAATTATTTTATTGAGCTCAGTATACAAATACAAATGACCTCTTTTGTTTTCTTGCTTCATATATGAATATGAAATAAGCATTTATGTACATGCACAATGTAAATTGCATTCTTTTGAGAAATATGGAAATTGCTGTAATTTCTAATATTTGTTATTTCCCTTTTTTATGCATGATTGTTGGCAAGTGATTTAATAGTGCAGAGCGTAGCCTTTTGTGCATTTTAAATCAGATTCTGCTATTATTGGGAAGTTGTGTCGTGTAAAACTGAAGCTATTGAGAAGTTCCTGTAAGCAGGAAGCAGGATCCGTTTGCTGCCAGGATCTCAGTGCTCGGCTGGCCACACGCTCTCCAGAGTAGTCCGGAAGTTTGTGATGCACTGGTCCAGGTAGGGTCCAATGTAGGGACGCACGTATTTCCCATAGAGCCCGAGCCCGGCAGAGCGAGCCTTGTCCACCAATGGCACGACTTCCTGGGCCATACCCCTACATGAACGACATCATCAAGGCACCTCATAATGCCTCTCTTACACTCTCTATGGCCAGTTCCAAACAGAAACCTGAAACAGTCAGGGACCAACACTGCAGCTGCATGCTGAGCTGTGTATCTCCAAAAACAATGAATACATAAATAAATCCATGGATAAGAAAAAAGATGAGTCAAATGCAACAACATTTTATTTATTGTTAGATAACTAACCTGCATTGAACTTTGTATTGTTAACAAGTAATTTGCTGCATTGAAATGTGACTTTATTAGCTTAAGAATTACAGAGATTGGGAGTTCTACAGTGTTTTGCAGATTCATGGGAAACTTAGCACTGTCGCTTATTTATTACCCTTTAAGTTTACAGTGTTTAGAAATGCATGTCAGCTAGGGAGCGAAATAAGGAGATACTCACGTCACAATCTTAACCCCATCCTGGACTTTGGGCCTCCCGTGTACTTCTTCTACATAGTCCTTTGCTGCCTTGGCATATTGACTTTCCTCCAGAAGGGGAGAGATGGCGGAGTGAGCCTTGTTGTACACCTGCGTGATCCTCTTGATAACAGCCCCCTTCAGTTCGTCATACTTGTCCACGAGCTCCTTGTCGGGCTGCGGGAGGTCGCACAGGCAAAGGGACACTGGGGGAAAGAAAGGGGCATGCAAATCGCTAAGGGTCCAAGCTCCTGGGAGGATTTAGCATGGAGGATGTGTCCTGGGAGATGCACCTAGCCACTCTTACCTTGGAGCGCGAACAGGAGCGCAATGGCAAATTTCCCTGACATCTGTGCAAAAGAAATGGAGAGTGTTACCTGCAGCCATATCCATTAGCATGCAGATCTTAAGCGCCAAATCACTTAGCGGAGATAAAGCATGAAATCTTTGTGTGAATTATTCATGGCTGAAGTAAAGCCAACCTGTGAAAATAATGAGGGCCCAGAAATAAGGTAAAACAAGATTTTTTGTTATTAATGTGGATAATAGTACCCGTTCCAAATTGCCCCAAATACCTTTGAGATGATTGAGGATTACAACAGATGACCAGGTTGATGGATGTCGTTCCAGTCAGTGCCCAGGTTTGTGGCAGAGTGGCCCGGCAAAATCTGCACCGTGATATAAGGGAGGTGTGTAAACAAATGTCACCTAATGAACCGCGAAGCTCACGGGGACCCACTGTCCTGGCCTTACAAATAGCTACAGTCTGGAAGTTACACCCACACAAACACCCAAAGTCCATTCCATGTCAGACAGACCTGTTAACCCCCTGACGCTCCAAAATGCTAGATACTCATGTACTCATATGTAACTCCTTTGTGATGCAAGAAGTTCAGATGTAGAGGAAAAGGGGAATAAGAATATTTCATCAGCGGTGTAAACGAACACGCACCTGGTTTCTGCACCAAGGCATAAGCGGATCCTTATATTTTGGCCCCGTTTGCTCATGTAATATAGGCTTTACTTAACAGGAATATATTGGTGAGATTTGCATGTTAAAGGCTCACCACCATGTCCAGTTTTCTCTTGTGAATGTAAATTATTATATTATATAGATGGATGCAACGTTTATGGGTGACATTTCTGTATACTTTTGTTTGGTGTGCATGTGCCAGAATCAATACTCTTTGTCCAGTGCAAGAGCACAGTGGAACAACCCAAAGGTCATCAGATTTCCACATTCACGGAGCCAAGCTGCCCTCCCTGCTCTGCCCTTTGCTCGGAACAGCTCAAGCTCTCTGCCTCTGTCAGATCAGCAGCCTCCGCTCTGCTGTTTACCTGTTACCTGTTTGTATTCTTATGTTTCCGCCTCCTCATGAGCTGAACTCAGAAAACTGCAGTGTCACTTAGTAATGACACTCCAGTAATTTGAAGGATGTTATGTGGGAGTACATCATATGTAGATTATGTGTAGGTTCGAGATTCAAGATATTTATTTGTCAAGTAAACAATTGTACACATGACCCTGGTCACTCCGAGCAGCTGTGCATGATAAGAGAATAATAAAATATACAAAATAACAATATAAAATATGAAAAAATATGAAATATGTTCAGCTGTACATAATCTATACATAAGTAATAAGGTAAAAGTGATTGAGCTGTGCAATATAAGTGCAATGTGCAAGAGACCTGACTAATGTACCAACAATATGAACTGGATGAAAACAGCACTCATAGGATTATGGGTACTGATGTCAGTGATGTCAGTGTTACAATACTGAAGACTCACTGTAGAGTCTGGTGGGAGACCTAGGGGCATTGAGAACTGTCCTGATTTAGGAGCCTTATGACCTGGGAGAAAAAGCTCCTCTCTGTTTAGTTCTGGTCATAAGGCTGCGGAGCTGTTTGCTTGGGTTCAGTATGCAAAACAGAGAGTTATTGGGGTGGGATGATTCCTTGAAGATTTTTGTTACTCTGGTTCTATAGCAGCTGGTGTAAATGCCTTGTAGGGAGGGCAAGGCAGATCTGGTGCAGCACTCAGCTGCTCTAACCAGCCTCTGCAGGGCTTTCTGGTCCTGGACCAAGCAGTTCCCAACCATGGTGTAATGCTCATGGTCAGTATGCTCTCTACAGCAGCTGAGTAGAAGGCCTTTAGGACAGCAGGAGAGACCTTAAACCTCCTCAGCTGCCTCAGATGTAGACCATCTTTATTACATGCAATCTCCACACACTCACCATGGAGACCTGTGATCTCCGCACACACAGCATGGGGACCTGCAATCTCTGCGCACCCAGCATGGGGACCTGCAATCTCTGCGCACTCACCATGGGGACACACCGAGAATGGAGGCAAGGCAGGATTCAGGTATGAAGGGAATAGTGCTCCCTAACGTAAATGTAAAACACTTGATCTTTATCTACTGCTGGCGCTAGAGATCCTTCATAAGCTGTCTTACAGGTCTGTTCCTAGCGTACAGATGTTTATTTGAACCTTTTGTTGTTCTTCACAGTTCTTCCTAAATTCATTTGAGAATCAGTCAGTGGGTTGGAGTAAGGTTTGAATGTGGGCTGCAAGCTGATTGGCTCGAGGGCCATGAGGCTGTAATATAAGGTATCTCCCCATCCCCATTGTGCTTCTTCTTTTGGCTGATGCCACTCATAAATATTAATAGGTGCCATCAAGTCAATAGAAATCTGGAAGTATGCTTTGCTGCACGCTTGGAAATAGCTTTCCTGTGGCATTAACTGATGTTGATTTTTAGCTTTCACTATTTCAATTGGACGAAGTACTGTTTATCATTTGTAAGCAAATCTTTAAGCTTTGATAAATGTTTATGATACATTTCTCATATCTATCACAAAGCTTTGGCCCTTCTTCAGGAAAATACAAATTTGTTTTATGTATTTTTGTATGTTTATATGCTGATACTGTAAAAGGCAACAGAAGCAATAAAGGTTCAGGCGATCAATGTGTTGTGATGTGATTTCAGGCTGCATGAAGGAAAAAAACAACTCGTGGAACGCAACAAGTGGTTTAATTAAGACAAAGCAGCAGCTCAGCCGGCACAGAACCAGTAATTATAGATGAAGAGGAGCCTGATTTTCTTATATGTTCAAATGTTCCTGATTCTAGGAACATCTGACTCAAAGCAAGTTGTTCAGCAGATTTGATGGTGTACAAGGCAGCTCAGAAAGAACTCTGATGTGTGACATTGGGTAATACTGCATAGTTACAACATACTGTTTAAAACCTGTAGGAATAAAGTAATGTGTATATGTTGCATTTCTGACCCAATTTTCAACATTCTTTACCTTCTGTCTTTGTCATCGGCTGTGAACATACTTAGGAATATGGTGAGACCCCAGTCTAAATGAGACTTCCCTGAATGGCTCTGTCATCTCGTAGATAGAGGGGGAGCCAGACATGTTGCGTATTTCTGTTACTGGCAACTAGTTTTCGTAATATTCCATCCATTTGTTGGATATGCGCTCCCACATGGAGCTTGTGGTGTCAGAAGCCAGCTCAATGTATTTGTCTGTCATGGGCTTGACATGGTCTTGGTAATACATCCTGCTGAAGTCTAGCATGGTTTGTCCAACGTCCATTGCTCTCGTCATGGCTGTCCTGGGGCACAAAACAATGCAATCGAAACACTCAGGGCTGCGAAGCAGTCAGTCGTACCAACAAAAAAAAACAAAATGATTCATCATAATGGCTTTGGGAGATAAAAATGCACAGTAAGATAAAATAACACCACATGTTTGGTGGGAAGGACTGAAGGTGGTTGTCATGTGCTAAGAGTATTCTACACTGCCACCAAGGGAAGCCACTCAATTATCAACAAGCTTACAGTGTAGATAGATAAGTATCCCTAAACTGTGTAGAATGGTTCTTAAGCTGCCTAGTGATTAACGCAGTGCAAGCCAAGGTAAGGCGGCATCCAGCGTGCTATGCCACTATGCACTTCCTGGCATATTTTTTACTTGTACAAATGGCAAACAAAGCATCATTCCATTTCCATTTTAAGCATCATCATCACCAGGAGAAGGGGATTGAAGATGGATAGATGATAGCATAGCTTATGAACAAACCAAAATGTAGCTTGTATCCTTCATTGTTCCCTCTCCCACCCATGTTTGCTGAGCAGTGGGACTGTGCAGGCTGTGATTCCTGAATGACTGTACCTGCAGTGCCAAGCTCACTTGAGGGTTGGTTTCCTCAAATCCTACCATGACTTTAAACGGTATAAATGGGTACAGATCGTAACTATTACAAATACAAATAATAATTCATATTAATAAGTTGTTCCCCATGCAGGGCTGCTGATTATTTGATGTCCCAATGCGCCTATGAACTTTTGGAATTTGTCCCCTGTTGCGTAGGTGCTGACTACTGATGGACAGGGTGTCAGTGGCCATCTTCCAAGGTTGGGAAATCAGGGCTGTGACAGAGGTCTCAGAGTATGACTGTGACACCTACCGGTATGTATTTGCCCACAGCTGCAGTGTCTCTGAGATGTCTGCCTCTGAGTTATCCTTATTCTCTGTGTCTGACAGTGACAACTGTGCTGCAGACGACACAGAAAGAGAGAGAAGCACATATGTGGAGAGAGACAGGTTCATGAACAATGTGGCAAGTAATAAGTGCAAAGATGAACAAAGGTGCTGAAAGCAGTCAGAGGATAAATCCATCCATTTTCATAGTCCTGGGGGACTGGAGCTTCACCTCTGGGCTACAGATACAACACACATACCATTGCAGGGCACAAACGCACCACTCAGTAACTTCGTTTCACCTCAGCATGTTTATGGACTGAGGGAGGAAACCTAAGAACCTAGATTTAACCCCCCAATGACATAACATGCCACCATGGGGACCTGCAATCTCTGTGCACCCACCATGGGGACATGCAAACTCCCAAAGGTGTGAGGCAGCAATGCTAACCGCTGCAACCTGAAGACAAATCTGAATGATAAAGATGCTTAAATTTTTAAGATATAAGGTCAAACAAAGTTCAGACACCAGAGGGGGGGGAAAGGGATTTAAGCATTAGCATTGAAGAATATGCAAAATTGTTTGCTAAATATTAAAGCAAGGGGGGGTGCAAATTGAAGTGGAGATTAAACAGGGTCCTGGAAGATCCACTGGTCATGTCATCTCACCTCAGTGCCCTTAAACACTGGTGCTCTACACTGATATTCATCATAGTAAGTGCATTCTTTATATAGCCGTTTTTCTGTAGAATAGGGTGACATTTTTCTATAAAATTGGGTGAGACAAACAGCTGTAAAATCATGCCATGCATGTAAGAACCTGCACCTTACCTGCCAGTAGCAGCAGCATGGTGAGCGTGATGAGACTCCGTAACATGTCTGCTAGGAACTGGGAATGATATGGAGGTTCTACTGCACAGTGTGAAACCGGTGTGTTAGCAGAGGACAACAGACACAGAGATTATAGGCAGACATCTGAGCTACTCAAATGGGGTAGGCAACTACAAAACTTTAGTATTTGCTACAGTATATTACAGTATGGACATCCAAGTTTCAATGAATGGAGAAGTACACAAAAAGTCTGTAAAAACATCTTTCAACCTATGACATTTTCCATTGGACTACAAAGACCTTATATGTTGATAGGATTTTTAGATTAATGACAGAATTATTAGGTTTTACCTTATTTTGCCTTCTGAGAGAAGCTGTCTTTGCGCTGTTCAGTGGGTAGACTGACGGTAATTTGCCTCAACAAGGCATCAAGGCAAAGTAACAACATATGACGTAAGGGTACCTTAAAACACTGCAGCACCTCAGCTGCTCTTTTCACATTTATGCTCACTACTACTGACCATCAATCACAATATTTTAGCTACATTTTTACAAGCACCTATATTAAATTTTATGTAATTTACCACAAAATCTGTCGTCAAGTATTCTGAGAAAAAGAAAACCTGTATTGAAATTGGGAAGTAGCCTTTTTAATTGTTGATATATTAATTGTGGAATCACTAAAAATATTTGCAGTAATGTATGCTATTGTGTTCTAGGTTTCAGATATCCCATTTCATAAATCTCTAAATTGCACTGTGTATAAGAAAACAGCAGTTTGCATTACAGTTTTAGGTTAAATAAATCCAATAATGCATCAAAATTCTCAGAAATGTGTGTGTTGAAAACATTTGCCATACTCAGAAAATTTTACTGGTGGAACTTCTTGTAAGTCAGCATGAAATTAGGCAATCTTAGTATTCATTAACAGAAGATAAATAGTGACTTTAACCTGTCTTTTGATTAAATTGAATATGGTGTGTTCTGCCTTCAGGTGAAATTCAGTTGTTGACTAGGCCTTTGCAAAAAAACATTATTCATAATGGGTGTATCTATGAAGAGTTAATGAGACAGGCCTGTGCCACGGGCCTCGTAAGTGGACACTAGTGATTAATGAACAGAGAAGTATACTGACAGAGTGATGTCTGACTATGCTGGAAGAACCTGGCAAATATTAACTTGCTCGCTTGGAACAGAGAGTTATTTTCCAAATACTTCTGTAAGTTGTATACAGCAGCCTTAAAGAATGGAGTACTTATGAAACTGTAAACTGTAATCACAGTATTCTACTCCACATCTGTGAAATTAGAGAATTTGATTCTGACTAGAGACCACTGCAGGTTCGTATTTTATGTCAGATACAGCTTCAAAAATGTATATTTTACATTTGAAATACATGTTTTATATCAGAGGGTACCGTTGATTTATTAAGTGGAGGCATCAGTTTGACCATCTAGATCTTTCTCAGGGATAACACCCTGACATAATTATATATGCCTTTTTAAAAAATTTCTCAAATTGCACAAAATGCTATGATGACTCTTCTTGCTTTGTGAGATTCCCCCTTATTTATGCGTATTTGGGGGCTGCATGTGGCTCAGTGGGCTAAACCTGCATGCCTGTAATCACAAGGTTGTGGGCACCCCAACAGGTAGTAGCCCTTCATGGACAGCTTGCTCTACAAAGAGCAAGTTGAGGGAGGTATAAAAAAGAATTTCCCCAAAAAAGGAATTGCCCCCCAGGGATCAATAAAGTTGTGATTATTATTATTATTTTCTTGTGCATTGAATAATGAATAATCTCCACCAATAAAGTAGTCCTTCTAATTCCATTTAAGTCCATTTTAATAAAAGCAGGATCATTTTCATGACACAATGTTTCACAGGCCGATAGCTTTTTGTTTCAGTTTTTATTGTTTTTTTTTTTGCGTGTATTAACATTTCAGCATTGTTTTAGTCTGGCAGGTGATGAGTAATTTTAAACAACAAAAAGACTGAATCAGAGTAAATTTAAGCAAAGCTTTTGGTCAGGGCACACCTAGCCAAGTCACCACAGCACCATTGGAAATGGGACAGCATAGAAAACAGGGAGAACAGGTAGAGAACAGATTCATCGTCAAATAGACAGCCTATTTCTGCTGGAAGGTCTCGTCCATCTTCTGCTTCATCTTGTCAAACTGCTCAGTGAACCAGTTCCTGTGATGGCAGAAATGGTCACAGTAAGAATCAAGCACAGTGCGGAGCCCGGCTTTGTGTCGTTATCTGTGATAACGGGTTATGACATTCCTGTATGGAATATGTGTCGATGGGTTCTTAGGGAGACTCTCTGTAGAAGGTTGTGTTAAAACTTAGCTGCCACATAACATCTTTTTACCTAGTCTTGGCAGCGAATTCACTCTGATGGATCTGGTCCAGGGTGGACTTAGTCTTTTCTGCAACATTTTCAGCAAACTCTTTCATCTGGTTCTGAAATGTGGCAAACTGCTCCTCCAGTGTGGGCTCCTCCGCTTCTATATGTGGAAAAGAGGGTATGTAAGCCCAGCAATAGCTTAATATTGTATCACTCCCCCCACTTTCGGTATCCAGTGACCAGGGGGATGCCAGGCAGAAATGACTGCTGCACAGCTGGGCAGAGTGGCTCATGGGTATAGCTCACCTGAGTTGGCAATCACAGCCAAAACGAGCACAGCGATGGCGATTGACAGCTTCATTTCTGCACAGCACAGATCTGCCAGGCAATAAGATGTAATACAGGCATAATTAATACACTGTTTGCAGCTGCCATTCTTTAGGTTTCGAAATGGACTTATTCTCCATTGTTCGCTTTTATGGTTATTTTGTCCTTTTTCATTATGGTTACTGTTCGTACGAATGCCCCGCTTTCCGGCGTGTCAGCATCTAATGACGTGAATAGCTGTTTCTAGGTGACTCGCATGATAAATTACACTGTAAACGTCCTGAGATTAGTTTGACACTTCATGCACGCAGTTTAAAAAAAAATCATTGTGCCCATGCACTTTTGTAATGAGGTTCTTTTCTCTAAACAGTTGAATTGTAATCGTTTTAAAATCATCTCGCCGTAAACTTTATGTTTAATTTTATTGCTAATTATTTGCAACACGAGTCCTAATTCTTTGAAGCATTACTATAGGTATGGCATAAATGTCACTATACGGTTTTTTTTTGTTTGCAGGCATTGCGGGATTGCGTTTTAATGTGAAATATGCCAAATATGCGTATCTGCGGCCAGTGTAACGCAACATGTATATATATATGTGTGTGTGTGTGTGTGTGTGTGTGAGAGAGAGAGAGAGAGAGAGAGAGAGAGAGAGAGAAAATTCCACTGAAAATGCTTATCGGATGCAATGAAACGAAATCACTTTGTACCTTGGTCCTAAAATATAATCGTAGCTACTAAACGCATAATTTAACCTACATCATGATGGGCTGCATAAAATAAAAAAAAAAAACATTTAAAATAAAATTAAACAAATCGCAAAATATTAACAACCAATGCAGTATACGCAGAAGTAAACACTCACCTGTTTTCTCAGTTTTCAGAAGTAAAACTTGTCTTTGTCTAAGTGCTGTTTGCTGGCGCCACTCTATATAGTCCTCACCAGCTCTCTGACGCAACTGATAACTACCGCCTCCGAACTCCAGTGACCTCTTAATTTCTCATCCTTCCGAACGCGGGCATCTCATGGTCCGCGATGTGAGAGCTTTCAGTATCGCTCTTCTTTGTTTATATGTGTGACTGTTTTATCTACATTTGATGAAATCTAAACTAGTGACTGATGTTATCATACCAATGTTTTTCCAAACCACATGATTAACTTTAATAAGGTTTTGTGTATTTTTAGTGATAAAGATCGTTTTTTTCCCCTAAACGAACAAATAACAAATCGACTTGTGTGTATTTGTGGTGCGTGATCAGTCTGCGCTGGTATAAGGTTATAATGCAACTATTGCACAGCAAAAAAGTCATGTATAAATTTGGTCTTGTAATGAATGAAAAGTTTAAGGTACAGCATTTATCAGAATTTCACACATCTTAATATACCTGCACGTATAGATCGAGATGTATATATATATATATATATATATATATATATATATATCGTCATGAGCGATTTACAAGCCACCATCTGGAGGCAGCGGCAGTATTTAATCATTGTTATCTCATTATGTTATCGCAAGCTTTACAAAGAACACTGGTTCTTTGTAAAGAACCAGAAACAATTATTACCAGCCATGGCTCAGTACCTTTTTATACATTATTTAATAAATTATTTATTTATTCCTCCAGAGTTTAAGTATCTAGTCATAGAAAAGCATAGAAAAGATATGAATATAGATTTCATGCAATGTCCAATCAGCAATTTCCCTGTCACTGAAGCAGTACCAATTGTGCAGGGTCCCATGCATGATCAACATGAATCAATCCAGAAACCATCCAGCTAACAGTTTTGCCAGGTACTAACCGAGGATTGCAGACTTAGTCTTTGTGGAGCTGTGAGATACTGAGCCGAGCTTCTTTATCTGGGCAAAATATTACAATGGTTTACCTTATGAGACTATCTGTTATTACGTAACCATTCCCCACCCCCCATGCCCTCCACCATATGTGACACAGTACAGATATCTGTATGGTTCAGATTTCAATCAACAACAGGTTCATTGGGTAGCAGATATGCTGTAGATAAATCTTCCTCCTTCTGCTTGCCTTGGAGACATCTGGTACAGATTGAGTCATTCAAATCAGATGAGTATTAGCCAAGAAAACCATGAAATTGGTCTAACTGAAGACCTTTGCCCTAGAATGTCTACATTCTGGCAAAAATAAAGGGAAGCCAGTTTGTTTGTAGAGCCGAGTAAGCGTTTATGTGGGAATCGGCTGAGGAAGCGGTGAGCCAGTGGAACCTCCTAAACATGGAATGGAGAGGAGATGCAGGTTCCTTCGGTCATTCCTAGCTGCAAGCAAGGAACCAATGACTGTCTTTTGGTGCCTTTTTGTGATGTGACTGTGCCCAATGTCTTACATGGGATGGTGGCAATTCCGCTCCTTCTAGTGTTAGTCTGTCATTTTGGCATTTCTTTCATTAATTGTGTGAGACTGTCTGCCTGTGAATGATATATTCTTTATAATAGCTGATGCCGTGAGGTGGTGAGTAATAATAACCTTCAAAATGGGCTGCAAACGAGCTTCTGCCTTAAGCATATTTTTCAGAGGAGATGTTCCTACAGGCTGCTCAGATGCTCCGGGTTACTGTCGGTTAACACCTGCTTGACGTAGCTTGGTCAGACAACAGAGAGCCACACTGAGAAGACATGCTGACTGAGTGATTGTGGTTTTCTTTTTTTTCTTTCTTTTTAAATCTTGTAAACACCCACAGCTCACAGGATGTCTGTTGTGTTGCTCAGAAAGGGGTAACTAACGGGCAAGGGTAGATTTACGTAGATCTTTAGAATTCTGTATCCACAGAGAATTTGCTAGATTACCAAGAATTCTAGATTCTTGATTGGGTTATGTTGGATACTAGCAGTTGTAATACATGATTTGGTATAGTCCTACAGAACCCTTGGTACACTTGTGTATAAAGGCACAGTTTGTCTCCCATGAACACTTGCAGGATATGAGAAAACGCTCATTGTTGTCTTTACATAAGGGAATAAATGCTGAGAGGAAAAACACTTTGAATGAGAGAACAGCAGACTCTTTGAGCAAGGAAAGAATTTTAAAAATAGGGCTCAGATTGTGTATATAAAATGGGAAGTATCGGAAGTGAAGAAGGACTTAAGTTAGATTTTACAGTGCTTGGATGGGTGTGTCTTGTGACTTTGAATGAGGTGTCTGTTTAAGCTGGTGCTGTTTAAGTAGACAAAAGATACTGTATGCTGTGATGAAACAGGTCTGTCAATTTAGCTGTTTTTGTAGAACTGCTGTTCCGAAAATTGTCCTTTGGAAAATGAGTCTTGCGTGTAACAGGGCATTAGCCGAGGGTCAGGGATGATCGTGCCATTTTCTGCGTGCAGGCCTGTCTGTGCTATTGGTTTGTGATGGGAAGTATCTCGGGATACACATGTTTATTCATTCATGTGGATGAGATGAAGATAAGACTCAGACATCTGAAAAGTAAAAACAAAGCAAAGAGAAGCACGGCATGTTCTTACGCCCCGCGGGGGAGGGCTGGAAGGAATTTGAGAGCGGGGCCCAACATGTCGGGCCAGTGGGACATGACAAAATGAGAAAAACAAGGGACAGAAATATAAAGGTAAACACTTACTGTGATCCTAGATATGTATTCAAGGCAAATGGCAAATAGGCAGGCTGGGTGGGAGGGATTATGAGACACCCCCTCAAAACACAGGCCAACATTCAGCTGAGATGTCAGTTGTTTTTTTTTAACCCTTTTGGTTTGACTACATTTTAGCAATTGCCAAGAAGAAATATGATTTAGAAATCGGTTTCATCAGTTCGCTTATGGCCATGGCCAAATGAGCCAATGAAGTAGCCAAATGATCAATAACCAAGTAATACCAAATGAAGCTGGTATACGTCTAAAGAAATCATCAGAATTTACATCTTTTTTGTACATCAACATCGTAAGAGCCTTATTCACCGCGGTGATCACCGTTTTGGCATGTCACCTGTGCAGGGTCCCCAAGGTGAACTTATTCATTTGTTCTGATCCCACCCACTATCTATGATTGGCTGACATGAATGTGATGATGCAGGGTTGGTCAGCAGGAATAACAATGCAGTTACTGCGATGCTTTACACCCCACCACGCTACATTTTAAATAACAGATAAATATGGGTATTTGTGTATTTTTGTTAATAGTTCATGTTGTAACTGTATAATGCTTGTAGTGGAATGCATGCGCTTTGTCAGTGTGTAACCGTGTATGTCGTGTAAGTTGTTGGCTTCCCTGTTTGTGCTGTGGCTAGTATTAAACCAATGCTGACTCTTAATAAAATCAATTCCATAAAAGAGTTGTCATCTCCTTTAGCAAGATGACTCGTGCACTTGCCATAATATGATTTTTTGCGCCCTCTACAGTTGCAGTATGACATGGAATGAATAAGATGGCCTTGATGTTCTAAGTACGTGACAGATTGATCTTGCTGATGTATTCGATTTGGTTTTTTTTAATTGTTGTTTAAAATATACAATTACCTGCAAGTAACATTTTACCAGGCAAGTTGGTAAGTAATGGAAGGTGTGTTGGTTTTAGTTAGATTAACCTCTGTAAAATAAAATAAAAAAAATTGCTTTGCTATTGAAATTATTTTTGCATAGTATTTAAGATTGAGATCTTAACTGTGTCTGTACCTATAGCACCTATGTGATATAAGCCATATGAACCTGATTTTAATTTTGATGTGGATATTTATTCTAAAGGTCTATGAAAAACCAATGCCAAACTCTTAACATATCATAATGAATGCAATTCAGAAGAGGTTTTTGTAAATCATATGACAATATAATCCCTGTTTGTTACTGGTGTGCCATTCTGCAAAAGATGGAGAAATGGCAGAGATGTAAAGGCAGTGAATTATGTGCAGATGACAATGATATAGTCTGAGGAGGCTGAAGGGCTCCCTGAGTTGTGCTGTAGCTACTAACAGCTCTGAGAGTAAATAGCTGAGGACCTGTCTGAGTAGTATCGTAGCTACTACCATCTCTGTGAGTACGTGGCTGAGAGGCTCCCTGAGAAGCACTGTAGCTACCAGCAGTTCTGTAAGTAAGCAGCTAAAGGGCAGCTTTATGGACTGTGTGCACCGTGATGGAGTAGCATCCTGTAAAAGCAATCTCTGTGTTGTATTTTTTAGAATGGGTTTCAGGTTCACCATGGATTTGTACTGGATAAGTCATGGATGGATATCTCTGATCAACAACACTTTGGTCAAGAGTAGGAATCAGTACTTCTGAAAAATAACATATAATGTAACATTAGGAGTTTCGTAATAAATAAATGTTGTTCATACATGTCTGTAAAGTAAAAAAACCAGTTATGTGACCGTTGTACTCTGTCATTCCCTCCATCTTGAACTACAAGACTTAACATAACTGCTAAACAAGTGTCAGCTATTATTCACCAGAGGTACTAGGATTTTTTGGTAATAAATCTTCGTTACATTTAGGTTTTGCTTTGTGTCTCAGCCGCCCACAACAAAAACACAGAAACCAAACAGATTTAATACTCTTTATTGGTTCAGCAGAAACCTTTCACACTATGGCTAACACACTGAAAAGGTGTCGCCGAGGGCTACGTCATGAGGCTACAGCGTTGGTGCAATGCTGCTTGGACAAAGATAGTGTGGATCGCCAAGGCATCTTGACGATGGGCCGCAGCAGCATACTCATGTCACCTCTCAGTACAATCACACACATGATCAAACACAGTACAGCGTTACAAAAACTAAGCAATTCCTTATTTCATACGCTAGGTCCTTACATGCATACAAGAATGTAACTTCTATTGCTTTAAGGACATCAAATATATAAATTGACTCCTACAACTCCAGGAAGCATTTTCATTGGAAATTCTTGATAAGTACAAGTTTCAGAGTGCGGTGCAATAGGCCAAGAGAGGTTAGTCTGGAGTAAAATGGTATATAAACGATGAAGCTGCTTGTTTGTAATGCTAATGCTAATTGGGGGGTCTACCCTGACCCCTCATCAGGCAGGAAGTAAAAGCATGAACTCAAGTGCACCAGTAATTCGGCAATATGCTAACAATTCGCTTCATGAGGAACAATGACATGATACTGCAAAATGTCTTGTAAGATGAGTGAGACCCCTACACAGCCCCCACCAAATGCCACATCTATGATATTATGAGCTAGCCTGGATCTTGTCCATGACTGTCTGAAACTGCTCACGGATCTTGGATACGTAGGGGTCGAACCACTGGCTCATCTCCTCCAGCTTTCCTTCCAGGGTGGTCCGCAGGTCCTCAGCGGTCTGCTCTAGCTGCTCGCGAATGCCTTCAGCCTGGGACTCAAATTTTTGCCCCAGATCCTGAACCTGGGACTGCAGTAGCTGGTTCAGGTTTCCCAGTCGCTCCCCAGTGCGCTGCCGAGCCTGGTTGAAGTAAGGCTCAAGGTGGTCCTTCACCGACTCCATGTTCTGGGAAGAACGGGACTGCATCTCTCCAAGGTAGGTAGCTACAGTACTGTGGGGTGGAAGTACGAGTTAGGCTTGCAGTCAGCAAAACATCAGTTTCTGCTATCTGATTTCTGCCTGTGAGCCTAACAGGTAAAGTCTAGGACCAGGCTAATGTCCTTTGAGGTAATTAAAAAGGTGGATTTAAAATAATCTCTACATGGACCACACACTAAGTCTCCCTTGCTCAGTATTCCTGAGTATTCCTGTCCTGTCCTCTGGGACACTAGTGCCGTTCCCCTTACTTGCGGATCTCCTCAGTGTCCTTGCCCAGACGTTTCTTGAGTTTCTTGGTGTAGATGTTTATCCTGTTCTTAACATCGTCTACATTCTGGTCCATCATGGTTTTCAGCTCCTGCACATACTGAGCAGTTCGGTCCTTAGCATCAGTCATGTCAGCTTTCAGCTTGTTGACGAGCAGCTGGAAGTCCTGGCCCAGTTGGTTTGCTGTGTCTTGAGTGTAAGGGCCCAGTTTGGTCTGGATGTCATCCTTATAGTTGTTCAGCTCTGCCATGGTGTCCATTATCAGAGTGCTGGGCAGAAGGCAGGTGACAAACAGTGCAGCGTTAAAAAAGTGTTGCAGGAGCAGAAAGTTGGAAATTGCATCACAAAAACATGGAAATGAAGAACTGAATAAACGAGTGGGTTTGGGACAAGGGATTATATAGAATAAATTATGCATACACATATGTAATCCTAAATGCATATGGAATGGAACAAAAACATCAGAAAATGTATCCAATAGAGCAAATGTTCAGGAGGCCTTGTTGCCAAGAGACCTGGTAGGAGGGATGTGACATCAGCTCTACTCACTCCAGTTCCCTGCTGATCTGATGACCTTTGATATCTGTGACCACTCCATCAGCCTTGGCATTAAGGTCTGACACATAGTGCCAGAACTGGTCCACAGTCTCCTCCCATTTGGTCTTGGGCTCGTCCTGAGGCACTGCACGTGCCTGGCAGCCTTTAGGGAGAAGTACAGTGAACTGTTAATGCTAAATGAAAAATTAATGCTAAATTGTTATTGGCAAATTTTACATAAAATACATATCTACTTCCTGATTAGCTAGCCAATTGCAGTGCAAACTGCAGATGCTCACAGATGCTTCTTGTGGGTTTGGTTTGGTATTGTTCAGTGGAAACCGGATATTTCATTAAAGTGATGAGCAAATTGAGAAGATTCTCATTATCGTACACCAAATGTGTCTGTACTTTTTTAAAAAAACTCTATTAGATTTGCACTGGACAGTTGTTCTTCATTCCTGTTGCACTGTGTCCTGTAAACTGTAGGCATCTCTGCACTTACTGTTTGCACCAAACCACAACCAATTCTGGTATGTTCAAATACTGGCAATAAAGTGTTCCGAATTCTGAGTTCTGAATATTATTGATTTAATTATGACTGTAGCCACGTGGGTGAAGAAAACCTGCCTGAAATCACTGCCAAAACGAGAATCACTGCAATGAACTTCATGCTGCTGTATGGGCAACACACCTATGAGGAAACAAACATAGAGGTCATTCAGTTTGCCTGTACCGTGTATCAATAGGCCAGACCAAATCCTCAGCAATGACGGCACATTCACATAACAATGGGGAAAAGATCAGTGTAAATTTGAATGGCCAGGAGAAAAGCAAGCTGTAAATGGCAAAGGTGGGAGCTATCTGGCGCCTCTGGGATGTCTCTTAATCACTCTGCCATTGAAGGTCATGATTTGGGTGCTCTTTAACAGAGCAACTTAATGGCCGCTATTATTTAAAAACATATTTAGACGCAAAAGCAGAATAGAACAGTTCACAAGCAGGTGTAGTAGGAAAATTATCGTTTCTCAAAAGCATCTACATGTCCTCTGCAACAGTCTTTGCTATTATTGAAATCATTCAAAATCATATTTTACTCATCCATTACGTACGGCAGTATTCCTATTTACAAGTAGTCTAAGCGAACTACTCTTAATTCGTCCTCCTCTTTGATTAGCTTGAAAGGAAATTTACATGAATTTTCATGATGAAAAAAGTTAACAATGATAAAACACATGCTCTATTAAATTGTAATATATATATACACATGTGCCACGACTTCATAAAACGTAAATAAAGTAACGCTGTCACGTAAGAATTTTACAGAATAACTCTGCCGGTTTTGTAACAAACATATTTATGCGCGGTTTCATGGTCACTCACCAAAGTTACGTCCTTCGTGCTCCGTGCGTTGCAGCCGGGACCGCTTTTATACCTCCACGGGGCGTCCCGAGAGGTGCGCGCGCGTGACACTTATATCACTAATACGTGTGAAGTGTCGAGCGATGAAGTGGCGTCCGGGCGTCCGAAGTTCTCCAATCTTTTCTGTTCTTATGCAAAACGTACAGCGACTTGTCACGTCTGTCACTTAGTAAATTAGTATGCATGTCTGTCGTTGTTGCATGCAGTTTATTTTGCTTTTTACTAGCTCTAAACGGTGCGTGTTATATTGCTACGTAAATTTTACAATTTACATCCCTTCTTGCTTAATAATTATGTAAATAAATTCTGTTTTTCTTTGTTCTCTAAAGAAATGTACGTGTGTTTTGAATGAAGAATTATATTTATCTATGAACAAAATATTTAGTGTCAACAGAGTTTAACATGTATTTCAAAAAATAGCTTAATGCTGCATTTTCTATCATTGTTTAGGTTTTATCCTTAGGAATTTCAGTTGATAATGGTGGTTAACTGCAACGCAAATTTATAGCCTATAATCTTGCGATACGGTGTTACACCAACCTTTGAACGGACCAGCTGAATGACTTCGGCTAGATTACCCAAGTTCATAATTTAACGTGAAATTCCTCAGGGTTTAATTCGACAATGTTTAATTCATCTAAACTACACGAATACCCAGATTGCTTTTATGGTGTGTGTGTGTGTGTGTGTGTGTGGGGGGGGGGGGGGGTTCTTTACATATGGGGTGTTAATGAATACATTCTTTTGTTTTGTATCAATCGTATCAAATGTCAAACTTGCGGGTTTAGTTGGATGTAGTTCAGAGGAAACCGTTTATTTAATTAATTTAATGTGCAAATTGAGAACGTTCTCATGATCGGTAAACCAAGTGTGTTTGCGCATCTGTCTTCGTGAGTGATTCACAGGGAAAAATGCTTTGTGTTCCCTTTGTTTTCTGCTGAGTATGGATTTTGTTCTAACATGAAAAACCGCATAGGCAATACGACCTTTATTACGGTGTTTGAAAAAAAAGAAAAGAAAAAAGATGTCAGTCGCGGTTGTCCGAGACAAATCAGATGACCACAGTGGTGATAAATGTCAGTGTCAGCTCACAGCAAATGACATAAAGTTCATCATCCGCAGTTAGCGAGAAGGCTCACATATTTGAAAATATTCTTATTTATCAACGGCATCCAAATACTGTAGCAAGAGACCACATTTTGAAAACCCTCTGCAAATAAATGTTGATGATTTTAATATTTAAAAAATCTGCTCATGAAAAGCACTGTAGTCCCTGATGTTTTAAAGATATCCTTAAATGTTTAATGAGAATAGGCAAATATATAATTAATATATCAGTACTTATAATTAGGAATTACATTAATGAGTACAGCCTGTTACACACCATCCATTTTATAGGGAGGCTTATTTAGTAAAGGGCCAGTCCCAGGCAGCAGGAGGGACTGCAGTTTCTTCTGGAGGTTCTTTATCCACACTGAAAAGGCCATGTTATCTCCACCACCACCACCTAGCAGAGTGTGAAATGCTCCTCACACCAGGAGGGGGTGGGATGGTGATGTGGGTTTCCTGCAAAATATTGTACCCTACACTCTATGAAAAAAAAGTAATTTCACATTTTAAGGTACAGAAATGGACTCCGAGGAACATCCCAAAGGTACAAATAGCATTGTTGTACCATCAATGGTACAGAAATGTTCCTCAGAGTTCTGTTCCTTGAAAGGTACAGTCACCTACAGTTAAGGGTGAAATTGATAGACCCTTAAAGGTACAGCCCCAGTGACAAGCAAAGGTCCAAATCGTTACCTTTTTTTCAGAGAGTGTAGGCAGCCACCTATGTCTGAAATTTCAATGTCACTGACATCACGTTTGCTTTTAAGGATGTTTTTTTAACCATCCTCATATTCCTGATGTGCTCATTTTATGTGCAAAATAGCCAAACATTAGACAAAGGATCCAGGCCAAGCATTGGATTTGCTGTTAAATGCCCTCAATATTATAATTTGCTGTTGACTGGGGGGTGTCTCCCTCGAAACATTTTGCCATCGACCTATGGGGGATTCCTGAAATTTTCCAATATTTCCTAATGCTTAGTCCACATTTGCCTGTTGTTTCTTTATATCAACCATTTCTCCAGTACATTTGCAGAGAACCTGGAGATGTGATATTTAATTTGTGTGTGGTCATTATGTTAGCCACCACAAAAGAGCAAACCAAACTTTCAAAATGATTTACAAAGTATTCCATACATCACAGTGATACAGCATTGTTGTGTATTTGGTTGCCACTGTACATGATTCTGTTTTCATTTTATTGTTTTTGTGTTGCATAGTGCTGTGTGATTTTTTTTATTTGCTGATGTACTGTGTCTTGACATCAGATGAAGTTACATATTTCTCTTGTCAGTGAACTTTACATACTGTAATGTAGAGCCTTGCTATGTTGAAACTAGGGTCTTTGACATGAATCAGTACCAGTTTGTTAAAGATGAAAGATCAGTCAGTAACAAGGAGAAAGTGAAATGATTGCTTCATGAAGCTGTAATGAACTTTGCCCAGGTTTGCTTCAATACCATCTGTATCTGAACCTGCACTTGGTGAATACATTACTTTGTGGCAGTAGCTAACAAAAGAAAAGTAGTGATTTGTCCTGGAATAAACGTAAGACCCAAAGACCTATAGCAGGACACAGCAAAGGGTAAAAATATGTACCTTTGCTTGTCACAGGGGCTGTACCCTTGTAATGGTAACTTTTGAGGTACAGAAATGGATGCTGAGGAACATCCCAAAGGTACAAACAGCATTATTGTACTATCAATGGTACAGAAATGTTCTGCAGAGTCCATTTCTGTACCTTAAAAAGAACAATTACCTACAAGTAAGGGTACAGTTGGCAGACCCTTGCGGGTACAACCCCAGTGACAAACAAAGGTACAATTCAGTTCAATTCAATCTATTTATATTGCGCTTTTAACAACAGTCATTGTCACAAAGCACTTTACATTCAACCTGCCAGAATTCCACCAAGCAAGCCTGTGGCGACTGTGGCACCTTCAGAGGAACCTAGACTCGGAAGGGGACCCCATCCTCCTCTGGGCGACCGGGGAGCATGAAACTGCATTTACATTCACATTAATTTGCGTCCATATAAAGTCCCAGTTGGTTTATACCCTTTTTCCTGAGAGTGTAGGATTATATAGCTATGCTCAGAAGTAAGTGTGTTGCCTCAAGCAGAATCACCTTATTGTTGCAACACATCACACTTTGTACTAGTTTCTGGAAGTGCAGTGAACTGAAGTAACCCCATAGCCCAGAGGACCCAGGAACAGGGAGGATCTGCTGACTTTCATTTCCCTTTGGAGCTGGCCGGCTGTCTCTGCCCATCTGTTCGTGCAGAGTGATGTCTATGTCAGTCTTTTCGAGCAAAGGGTATGTTCTGATGTCGTGACATGAATGGAAACTTTGTTCCTCTTCATTGAAAGATAGGCATTGTGTCATAAATATGTCAGGTGACATATTGCAAATGTCTTACGCAAACATTGCTTTATAGTGTGCCGGGAGTTCACTAATGCATAGCTATCTGAGGCTATACAGCCTAGGGGCCGCCCTACCTTGGGATAGATGAGACAGGCTGCCACATTTTTTGGAATCAGTGGATTCTGCCTTTGTGTTGATAATCCAATTAGGCCTCCTGGGAAAATACTAATAGACCCCTTTTACTACCCTTATCTTTGTAGGTTTTAGTATGTCCATTTTACAGTTTTTCTCACTTACATTTCATGAAACATAGTCAACGTTTTCAATGCCATGAGATCATTTCTCAAATCATTTTATGCATAAAGCACAACGCTATGGTTTGGCTGCAAAAGCCTGTAATTTATCCGAAACAGTTAACTCATGTCTCAAAAACTAATAATTCCACCAATAAATTAGTCAGTTCCACCAAAATGAAACGTACAATCTGCATTGTTTCAACCATGACAGTCATAATGTCTTGATATATTGTCAGTATGTCAGGGTAAGTATGTTCCTGAGCTCCACAATTCTGAATGATAGTGTGTTCCCACTTTCTCATTGTCACTGATCATTTTTTATTAGCAAACTGATACTTATTCATGTCAAAGACACCAGTTTCTACACTGCAAGGCTCTACATTACAATATGTAAAGTTCACTGGCAAGAGAAAATATTTGCATACATATGTAACTTCAGATCCCAAGACACAGTACAATAGCACTGTATAACACAAAACAACAAAATGGCAATAGAAGAACAGTAAAATGATAAAATTAGGTACAGGTGGAACCAAAAACACAACTATACCATATCACTGCAATGTAGGGAGTGTTATTTTAATCATCTTGGATGTTTTGCATGTAGAGACTAACACAATAATCACATATATACACATATATAGTTTTTTTGTGTAAAATTATCTGTTGGAATGGGAAATTACATAATCTATTTTGACCAACAAGACTACAGTAAAGCAACTGAAAATTGTATCAATTGTATCAATGTCATTTGAGAAATGTAAGTCATGTTTTGTCATCATTTCAGAATGAATCATTCAAAATGATTCAAAGCTGAAGAAATCAAAAGAAAGATTAACTAAAGTTGAAGGGTTGTAGTGATTTGTTTAGTGATTTCTACTTTGGGATTTGGCTAATTCTATTTTTTTCATTCATGGGTAAATTACGACTTGAGATAATGATGTCCTGATTGGCCTAAGTTATATTGTTGATTGACGAGCAATGATATATAAAAAAACAGCAGCAAAAAGCCTTAGCAAAAGACTGTGCTAATCATTAATGGCAGTGTTAGTCATTCTTACCCGACCAACTGGTTTTTTGTTCCCACAAAAGCTGTCTTCATCCTCAACAAACAAGGAGAATATATTATTCTGGGGCTTGTATAGACCAGCAGCTCTCAACTGGTATTCCTCAGTCATTAAGTCAAGACCCTATGTTTTTTTTTATCTATCTATCTATCTATCTATCTATCTATCTATCTATCTATCTATCTATCTATCTATCTATCTATCCCACAAAAATGAGAGGTGGCATCATTTGTGACCACTAAAGGCTGACCTTACAAGACATTTTCAAAATAATTTTTTTAACCACACAATGAAAATGGTTGTGGATTGTGTCCCACCAGTTGAGAACCACTAGTACAGACCCTTCCCTGTTCTGTGATGATGGCTCCATGGGCTGAGCCTCTATACCTCAGATCAGAAGGTTGCTGGTTCTAAGCGCTGGTCTTGCTAGAACCAAGTACGTCATATCTGTGAGCAACTGTATAGTTTTTGGACAAATTCTCAAATGAAAATGATACTTTTCATAAGCGGGTATGTAAACCTGCACACCCCAATATCAGTTTCTCACAACAAAATGTTGTTTCTCATTTTTTGTTACTCATTTACAAATGATTTAGTTTTTGTTCTTATAAGATTAGGTATATTTACTTTGAATTACACCAAACAACATCAGTTGTATTAGTCATGATGCTAAAATTAGATGATAGTGGACGAGACCCAAGAATTTTTTTCCTTACTGCATTCCAAGAGAGAATATCAGATGTGATGTAAATGAAGACAGGTGGCCAGAGCAGCAACAGGACATCCATGATATAGAATTGACCTTCTATTTCCAGCATAACTATGTAAAATACTGTACCTTTGTACTGTAACAGATTTCTGTTTGGTTCTATGGGTATCATTGTCATTTCTATTGTCCTGAATAAAAATTATCCTCCTGTCTTGAAAAAAATATCAATGTGGTAGAACCTTGTAATGGTACATGTGGCTTGGTGCATAGGCAAATTCAGCTGGATATCGAGAAATGAGTAAACTGGGCAGCAACTGATCAATTTGAATTCTTAAAATGCTTCCATAGTGTATTTTCATGTTGACTACATTACTTAACATTTTGATTAGTGTGTCTCTAGGCAATGTTTCATAGATTTCATATTTTGGTGGCATTGACTAAATGGCTGACAGGACAACTGTAAATTACTTAATGTTACTGGTTTTCCAAATTATTCTGCTGCAGTGTACAAATTGTTCTGAGATATGCACAAGCAGATAAGAGAACCTCAAGACTGTTTAGAGAAACTGTCCAAAACAACCGAGAAAAACAACAGAACAAGATTCTTATCCCCCAGCTCCAGGGGTGCTGCATACTAGTTAACCAGAGCTTGCGGTATATGTCTGTTTGTCTCATGGAGAGCTAGGTGGGATAGGCAAAAGGAGAATTTCCACACGGGGATTAATAAAGTATTATCCTGCTCTAATTTAACCCTACTCCTAGGAGCATTAATGAATAGGCATGGCAGGTAATCTGAGAATCTCAATTTGTTAGCTGAGGGTAAAGTATAAGGTCCTGTGGATTGAGCTGAAGTGAATAGCGGAAGAATGTTGTTTTATTATGCTGAATGGGGTGGGGGATTTTTGGCAGTGAGGCACTAGTACATCTTCAGACTTGAAGAAACAGATCAAAACATGCCTCTGCTGGAATCTGCTTGTGTTGGAAGAGGAGCAGTCCTTTTGTGTGTAGGGGACGTGCCTGCCTTTGTCATTGTGGGGAGGAAAGGACAACAGGCAAGCCAAAAGATGGGAGATTAAAGAGGCAAGCACACTGATTATAGTTAGAAAAACATGCCCATATACAGTACATACATGCCCAATAACCAAGTCAACACCACCATGCCAGTGTAGTATATCCACTTTCAGATAAACCAAGATTCAATATGACAAATAATTTGAAAGTCTTTTGATATTTAATTGATTTTTTTTTAATTAAAACAGAGTAAAAACAGAGATACATTATGAGCTCCTCAACATCCTCTTTTGTTTCAGTGCAAGATTAAAACAGTTCAGTGTCATACAATGAGTAGAATATAAACTAACATGATAATAAATATTTAAATATAGAATTAAAAAGCTTAATTTTGGTTGAGGAGGCCTTTGTCTGCATTACTATATCATGTTTGTTTGCCGCTAACGTCATTCAGTTGCTAACAGATAATGGGAGGCATAGTACAGAACTCTTAGAACTAATACATATTCAGACACGTTTTGAAAAGGATTCCCAGAGGGAACTCAGTTGGGTCTTCAGGTCCTGGGCATAGGGGTCCAGCTTCTCCCTCAGTTCTTCAGCATAAGGTTCCAGACTCTGCTGGACCATCTTTGCTTTCTGGACCATTTGGCTCTGGATGTTCTCAGCCAGAGGAGCCATGTTATCCTTGAACTCCTTCAGATGCTGGTCCACTTTCTCCCGGAGCTCCTCGGTGTATGGGCCCAACTTGGTCTGCAGCTCCTTCATGTTCTCATCCAGACTGGCCTTCAATTCCTCACTCTTCTGGAGCAGGGTGGTCTTCAGGGCTTTGGTGTCCAGGGAATCAGCATAAGGGGCCACCTCCTGCTTCAGCTGCTCCAGCTGCTGCTGGATTTTGGCCCTCAGCTCCTCTGCATAGGGTTCCAGTTCACCTGTCACAGTGCTCAGCTCCTTCTCAAGGCGCTCTCTCAGAAGTTCAGACTCCTGGGAAACCCTGGTAAACACGTCTTCGGCGAGTGGAGTCAGCTGACCACGCAGAGCCACAGCATATTGGTTGGCCACATCAGCGCTCTCTGTGATCCTGGCACTGGGTGAAATTACAGACAGACATACATGAGGAGAGTTAGCATAAATCAGCAATGCAGATACTGATGAACTATTTGATTTATTCTCATTTCATTGACTGACTCACTTGACCACTTGACCCAGCTGAGACTCCCTGATCATCTTCAGAGTCTCCTCAGTAGTTTGTGTAGCCTTGGCAACATACTCCCAGAATGCTTCTGTCACTTGTTCCAGCTGTGGTTTGGGCTCATCAGCCCACAGAATATTGGCATGACAGCCTGCTGGGATAATAGTAATAATAACAATACTTTACTGATCCCTGTGGGGAAACTGTCTTCATGCTCATACACAGTTGTAGGTGAGAACAAGCTTGTCAGCGAAGGGCAGCCACCTGCCGCTGTGCCTGTGGAGCTGGTGGTAAGGGCCTTACTCAAGGGTCCCCAGACATGTGGCTGTTCCACCAAAGCTCGTTATCCCTATTGGCAACCTTCCGTTCACAGGGACGCGTAGCCCACTGAGCAACACGTTGTCCTGATGTGACGTGCTGTGACAGTACATCTGGTTGCAAATAATCCATCCGTCTTCCATAACAATTTATCCAGTCCAAATACAAATAATCTTCGTCTGTTGAGTCAAGTGAACCTCTCATATTTAAAGATGTAATATGCTACAATAGTTATCCAAGCCAATATACATATACATTTGCTTTTGCAAAATCAGAACATATTTATTGGTGAATTATTACACTATACCATGAATTTATAAATTAAAATTGCATTGCTGACATACAGTAGATATTATCCAAAAAGTAGGTAATGTAACTAGTATGGTAATATAAATGCTATAATATTGGGTCAATGTCTGGCTCAGTGGGCTAAGCCTCTTTGCCTGTGATTGAAAAATTGCTGGATCAAGCCTGGCCTTAGCACATCTAAGCATATCCATGAGCAAGACCCTTAAGCCCCAGCTCCCCAGGTCTTGCTGTGGGTGGCTACCCTTTGCAGCCAGCTTGCTCTCACCTACAAAGAGCAAGTTGTGGGAGGAATCAAGACAATTTCCCCACAGGGATCAGTAAAGTACCCCTTGTTATTATAACATCATAGTAATAGCAACAACACAAAGTGCTTACCAGAAAATACTGCAAGTGCAAGTACCACAAAAACCTTCATGATGGCGTTTCCTAGAAAAAAGCAGTAAACGTATCAATCTCCTCATAAACAAAAGCATTCCAGTTTCAAAATGTCTTATTTTTACATATTGTTAAAAGTCAATCTCCTGTCTTACCTGTGTTGAGATTGAGGTTCTCTGTGTCGGTGTGCCAGTGTCTGGCTGTTTATATAGGGAGCTGAGACCTAAAGTCTGGGACCCAAAGTCCAGTAAGGAGCTCCCTGCTGTCACCGCAGCCACTCCTGCTCCACATCACATCACATTCTGAACTTCCTTGGACTGGACCATGATGATGCACAGATACTACAACTAGCTAGACCATGACCAAGCATATAGGCATCTAATCTCACTTTTGAAGATTCTACTGTATATACACTCCTTTTCTAAAGTAGCAAATGCTATACGGAGGATATTATGCATGTCAGAATTGCTTGCCTTGATATGCACAAAATTCCACTTTGAGAATATCAGTAATGGTATGTTACTGTCATTTGGTGCTCTCAGTGTGATGTCAACATCTTGCAGTCAATATAAATGGGCATTCCTATAGAACATTCTGTCTTCTGTTTAGGTTTTTATGATTAATTCCCAAGTATCCATTTATCCAGTAAAAGCATCATATTTCCGTTTGTTTTTATTTAGCAGAAGCTTTTGTTCTAAGTAATATACGTTTGAGGCATCACACCATGTACAGGGTTTATTAACTGTGAAATTCAGTGACAGAGTTTATTGTTTTTTTATTATGAAATGTGAAATGAAGATCCAGTTTCCAAGCACTTTACTGTATAAGTGGGGTGTAGAGGGGGGCCAAGTGCCTATGGTACGCAGCATAGGACCCAAGGCAGCAAGACACCCTGGGCAGAATGCCAGTTTGTTAGAGGGGAAAAACACACTCACACACTATGGGCAAGTTAGAAATCATAGTTCACCTAACTATACCTCTTTGCTTGGTAAGAGGAAACAGGAGTACCCAGTAAAAAGCAACACAACAAGAAAGAAGCAAGCCACAAGCACAAAAGGAGGATTCAAACACACCCAACATGAAGAGAATATGTCCGCATGGTGTCCGGAGGAGGGCACCATCTGAGCTGGAGTCCTGGTTCAGTCCCATGGAGGGGTGACATTGTGGATGTGACTTACAAACTGTAACATTCTGGGTGCAGACTTCAATCTGCCACCCTGCACAGGCTGATGTGGAGAACTGACTCATTGATGGACTTTGGCTTTGCCATTAACCACAGATTATACCTTACCTTTAGCAAGCAAGCCCGCTCTTTCTTTTTGTATACTGTTAGCATGCCCCAGGGAGGGGAGGGGTTGCACAGCCAATTGACCCCCAGAGGTTTTTTTGCCCCTACTTGGGAGTTTTTGGTTCCTCTCCTTCATTGACATCTGGCTTTCATTCTTTTATTTCTTTCTTTCTTGTTCCCTGTTTTTGTATTATTGTGTTTTAATGTTATTCAATGTGTCACATGTAAAGCACCTATATAAAATTAAATTCAAATTGAACATCCAAACACCACAAACACAGAAGGAGGATTCAAACCCACAGTCCCTGAGGTGCACAGCCACATTGTGGTCTCCTTCAGGACAGCATCAGGAGGCCTTAAGCATAGGGACTCACTTTCACAAAGTATTAATAAACACCTGAGAGAGGAGGATTCTGGTCATGATCAGCAAACCAGAAAACAGTGTACCTCTCTTCCTTGGGTTTTGGCAGCAAAGCAATCTACCAGTGGCCTGTTGTCAAAGTCAGTGTTTATTAAAACTTTATGAGTAACCCTGTCAATAGAAGGTGTGTTATATCAATCATATTTTGACTTTTTCCGGTAGCCTACTTCAGCATGAAGAGACTCTTTGGTACTAGCCGTTAATAGGAGGGGCTTCTCTGGTCACTATGATTCTCCTAGCTTTCCCCAGTATCCAAATCTGAATCATACTTTATGAACTACATTTTTATTGTGTTTTCATTTGTTATGAGAGGGGCCCAGCTGCCATGCCTAGGAGGTTATGAATGTGTTGTCTGTCTTAGCTGTTTGAATGGGTGCAAGTACTAATCAATCATATTTTGCTATTTGTAAGCTAGGAATGATCAGCTATCGGCCTAACCATGCTTGCAGAAGGATGATATTTAGAGTGTTTTCTCGAGCTTTCTCTGCTTCACCAGGCTTAATAATCTACCTCCTCAATATGCGATGTGACCTTGCAGGACACTTGTTGTGTAATTACAATTCATATGGGATATAGAGAATTAACTCCTGGTTGTAATATAAAGTAAATTCACAGAGAATAGGGGAATTCCCTGTATGACAAACAGTGATAGGTGGTTTATTTTGTCCCATTCCTTCATAGTAATATGAATGAAGTTATTGACTTTTGAGGGGTCCATGGACTAAATTATCAATCTGCACCTAGTAAACACTGCTTCAAATCACTTTAACCTTAAAAAGCTTGCACAGTACCTTCATTGTATCTGCTGTAAAATACCGGAAGGATCTATGGAGTGAATCTCATTTGGGATAAAAAGTGAAATAGTTCCCCAGAAATATTGTTTTCTGATATGCAGTTGGATGTCAATAATTATAAAACAGTATAAGAATTGTGATGAAATCGTACTGTGAACTAATTTAACAGGATGCTTCAGGTGTTTTAAAATATATTTATTGTAAATACCTTTTCATTCATTACAGTGTGAAGTCAACCATATACATTTCATGCAGCAATCACAGAACCAAACATACATTGTATGAGTAAAATAAAGTGCTCAGTAGTTAGAAACTAATATCTCAGAATGGTCTCACAGTTTGGTTTATTTCAAATGCAGTGTGGTCTTGTTTGTGTGACTGTATTGGCCAGGCATCGATTTGACAAAGCAGGATCAAGAGAAATCGTATCTCTGAAATGCTCACTAGCAGTGTTCAGAAAGGCTTTGGAGTTTTGTGTGTTTCTAACTGCTACTGATGAAGGATTCCCAGAGTGAGCTTAACTTGGTTTTCAGATCCTGAGCATAGGGGTCAAGCTTCTCCCTCAGGTCTTCAGCATAGGGTGCCAGACTCTGCTGGACTGTCTTTGCTCTCTGCATCATCTGGCTTTGGATGTTCTCAGCCAGAGGAGCTACGTTGTCCTTGAACTCTTGCAGACGTTGGTCCACTTTCTCCCGGAACTCCTCAGTGTATGGGCCCAGCTTGGTGTGCAGCTCCTTCACATTCTCATCCAGGCTGGCCTTCAGTTCCTCACTCTTCTGGAGCAGGGTGGTCTTCAGGGCTTCTGTGTCCAGGGAATCTGCATAAGGGGCTATTCCCCCCTTCAGCTGCTCCACTCGTTCCTGAATTTTAGCCTTCAGCTCATCAGTGTATGGCTCCAGCTTACCCTTAGCCGAGCTTACATCCTCTGCCAGACGTTCCCGCAGAACCTCAGCTTGTTTGAAAATCTGAGTTAACGTGTCTTTGGCCAGTGGGGTCAGCTGACCACGCAGAGCCACTGTGTATTGGTTAGCCACATCAGCACTTTCTGTGATCTTGGCACTATTTAATACAGAGAAAGACAATGATGAATGTTATTTTCTACAGTGGGACACAATAGTAATAGTAATTACAACTTGATTGATCCCCGTGGGGAAATTCTTTATTTACACCTCCTTCAACTTGCTCTTTATAGAGCAAGCTGTCCACAAAGGGCAGCCACCTGTTGGGGCACCCAGGGAGCTGGGGGATTAAGGGCCTTGCTCAAGGACCCACAGACATGCTGAGGCTGGGTTTGAACCTTGTGATTACAGGCACACAGGCTTAGCCCACTGCACCACATGCTGGCCCAAACACTAACAAGTTTCTTATAATCTCACTCTGTCAATTAACTCACTTGACCGCTTGGCCGAGCTGAGACTGCCTGATCATCTTCAGAGTCTCTTCAGTGGTTTGCGTAGCCTTGGCAACATACTCCCAGAATGCATCTGTCAACTGTTCCAGCTGTGGTTTGGGCTCATCAGCCCACAGAATATTGGCATGACAACCTGCTGGGATGTGACAGAGAGAGGGGTAAGGAGCATGCGCTGATTACACCACATTGCCACACCCACCACATGACAAACCACCTCAGGGATGAGAACTTGAGTGAAGCCATGTGGCAGGTGATACCTCAGCACCACAACAGTCTAAATGTAACAGTGTTTTTTCCGATGGCCGGAGTGCCAATCCTGCCAACAACCCTAAAATTTCCCTGTATGTTGTAGGACCTGCTTGCAGGGGTCAATGTAGATTAACATCATGTCTAAGATGAAGCAATTGCAGGTTAAGGGCCTTGCTCAAGGGCTCAATGGAGTAGAACCACTCCAGGCATTCACAGGATTTAAACCAGCAACCTTCCAATTGCTGGCACAGATTCTTAGCCTCAGAGCCACCACTCCACCCACAATGTAATATATTTGATTGTAACAATCCATCCATCTTTTCATCTTCCATAACAGTTTATACAGTAAGGGTTTAAATAATCTTTTGAACGTCAAATGAACATCTCGTATTTTACGATATAATTTAGTACATTAGTCCTATAAACCTTTTCTTTCAAGTAACATTTCTTTACAGATGCTCAGATGTTATCTATAGGTGAATTGTTACACTTAGCAGTGAATTTATGAATTAAAATTTCATCAACGATGCCGATATCCTACAGAGAATAAATTTATATGATTATATTATAGTAATACCAACAACACAAATTACTTACCAGAAAATATTGCAAGTGCAAGTACTACAAAGACCTTCATGCTGGTGTTTAAGAGGTATTTCCTAGGAAATAAAAAACAGCAAACTTATCAGTTTTCTCATAAACAAAAGCATTTCGGTTTCATAAGGTCTTCATTTTACATATTTTTGCTAAAAGCTAATCTCCTGTCTTACCTGTGTTTGGATTGCGGTTCTTTGTGTCAGTGTGGCAGTGTCTGGCTGTTTATATACGGAGCTGAGACCTAAAGTCTGGGACGCAAAGTCCAGTAAGGAGCTCCCTGCTGTCACTGCAGCCACTCCTGCTCCACATCACACTGATATCTGCACTAGACTGAACCCTGATAACACAGAGATAGCGCCACAATACAAATGCACTGTGCCAAACTTTATCCCCATTGCAGGGGAATATTTAAACTACTTTTAGGGCATGAATGTAGTAATCATTTTCTTTCCAAAGGGACATTTTCTTAATTAAGAATATGATTTCCATATTGCTTTATTAGATTTTTCTCATTGTGTGTGTTTATTATATATTATATTCAAATATATCGTATCATGTAAGGTAAGGTCATGTAAGGTTCCTCTGACAGAACAATTAATGATTCCTTGCTACAACAATTGTGATTATTTATTTTTCATTTATATGAGTCTCACATATGAATTTGGCAATCTGGATGATAGTAGACAAAAGATGTTTAAATGTTTGTTTTATAATCAGTTCAAGGTAATGGATTTTGCCCTTTGAGATAGAAAGTAGGCAGTTGTAAAACATAATTAGTGCTACTAGATTCTTCACAATAAAACTCAGTTAGTCAACGATAATAGCTAACAGTAATGTAGGGTTAAAGTTATTAAGCTCATGAATCACTCCAAATGTGATTCTGAATTTGTTACTCCATCGGTCATACATACTGTATATTTTCAAAATACAATTTGTCTTAATTACATAAGCACACATAAACATAAAAGCTGCCTGAAAATGTTAGCTTTGATAATGAACAATCCACTAACTCCACTAAACTCCACTAAATCCACTGATACACCACTAGAAAATTTAGCGGAAGCTAACAATAATGTTTGTTGCATGAATTTAGCTTCAGTTTGGTTTTGTGCTCTGAAACCCTGAAACATACCTATGCCTCATTTCTACCAATGAGGTGCTGGAGCTGGTGACTAGGGTACCCGAATCTGACAAGTTAGGTGACTAAGCAAGAAGTCCAGCTTTGTTATACAGACCCCTGTTCTCCACTTAGTTCAGGGTACCCCAGTTTAAATGTAATTTATCTTAATTCACTTACATTTAGCCCAGATTACCTTAAAGACGACAAGTTATTGATCAATCACGTCTTGTGTTTACACATAAACAACAGCATGTCAGATAGATTGTTGCAAACGTGCTCACAACAGACTGGAACAAATATGTGTCATTTTAAGATTTACAAATGTTTTTGACTGTTAACCTTACCTGTTTTACTTTACCTCTGAAAAAATTCAGTTAGCAGTGCTAAATTTAGCGGGAGCTATTTGGTCTTAAGGGTTTTCAAAGTTAATTAATCCGCTAACAAAAAAGTTGTTGTTATTATTAGCAGATTAGCGGAACCTACTCTTGGCTGCATGTTCCTGGACATCCTGTAGGAGGCACTGCAGGGACATATGCGCTATCAAGGCTGCTGCTACTGTAATTAGTCTTTGTATGAATCTAGTAAGAACTGAGTTTACAGTGGATGCTACCTTTTGTTTCATTGCGCCTCCACTATTGTTTGTGATTTTCATTGACAGGATATCGAGGTGCAGCCATGACGTTAAGGGCGTTCATTATGGAGGTCTAGAGGTATTTCTTTCATTGAATTCAAACATGTTATTATGATCCTTCACTTTCCTGTAGTCCTGCTTAAGTTTTTTGATTTTCAAGCAGTATTGTTTGGTGTTTCGCGTGTGCCCCATTTATTCCAAGGGGCTTGCTATTACGGCAAATACTTTTTTCGAGTCATGCCATCCAAATCCCGCTGGATCTGTTCATCCGACCATATGACGATTAAAGCCTGTGTTTCCTTGCTTGTCCATCCTTCCATTTTATTATTATTTATTATTTTTTAAATTTTTGTTTCTACTGCTTTTTATTTACACCATGTTCCAAATTATTATGCAAATCATATTTAAGTGTCATAAAGATTAAATATTTTGTTTTTCAATTAAA
>JAABNX020000151.1:3201440-3227484 GCA_015163995.2 Mormyrus lacerda
CGTTGATGACGTCATATGTAAATAATATGCGGCCCGTGAGACTTGAACTTGGACATAGTGCGGCCCACTGCAAAAAATGTTGAGAACCACTGTGATAAACTGTAGTTTCCTATCCCATGGGGAAGCAGAACTGTCATAAAAACACATGTTGATGTCTGGATATGCTTTATACTTTTTCTAACCTTAACCCTAGGCTGTTTGCTAAGCCTAACCCTAACCCTCATCAGGATAGTTTTCAGCTCTGTTCAGAGATTTTCTGGTTGCTTTGGGGCTGCCCCCTAAAATTAATCCAACTATATTCAAGGAATTAAATTTTATCTATTGCACTGTACATTTTTAAATTATTTTTTTTCCAGAAAGTTAAGGGACTGGCATCCTGTCCTACCTTATACTCTGTACTTCATATTGTACTACAATTTACACTGCTCAAAAAAAAATAGGAACACTTTTTAATCAGAGTATAGCATCAATTCAATTAAACTTCTGGGATATTGATCTGGTCAGTTAAGTAGCAGAGGGGGTTGTTTTAGCTGCTTTGGTGTTAATGAAACTAACAACCGCTGAACTAGAATGGCGCCAATGAGATGACTCCCAAAACAGGAATGGTTTAACAGGTGGGGGCCACTGACATTTTTCTGACTGTTTTTTCCCACTAGCTTTGCATTTCGCCAGTCAGTGTCACTACTGGTAGCATGAAGCGATACCTGGACCCTACAGAGGTTGCAGAGATAGTCCAACTCCTCCAGGATGGTGCATCAATATGTGCCATTGTCAGCAGGTTTGCTGTGTTTCCCAGCACAGTCTCAAGGGCATGGAGGAGATTCCAGGAGACAGGCAGCTACTCTAGAAGAGCTGGACATGGCCTTAGAAGGTCCTTAACTCCTTTGTGCATTGGTAGAGCCCTACAAAATGACCTCCAGCAGGCCACTGGTGTGAATGTCTCTGACCAAACAATCAGAAACAGACTTTATGAGGGTGACCTGAGGGCTCCACGTACTTATCCATCCATGCGTCTTCACAAAATGAATGGCTGTGAGAATGTGTGAATATATGAAAGATTCTCCAGAAAAGCTTAAAAAGTGCATATATTCCCTTCTTTGACTGTGGTCCATGAGGTCAGAAATTATTTTTTCCAGAAAACAGAGCCTGTCCCATGTGCTTGAAAAGATGAATGTATGACTCTGAAAGGACATCCATTTTTTAAGAAACAGATTTATCCTTTAATATATCTATACAGGTGATGTATATATGGTTTACACATATATACCATTCTTAAAAGGAAGAGAAATCAATTTAAAAGACTAGGAGCCAAAAGATGATTTCACCATTATACCCAGAGTACACAGGACCCCCAAGCCCAAAGATAAGCACCATGCTAGTATCAAACAAACTCAAAACAATCTCTCTTTCTCTCTCTCTCACACACACACACACACACAAAGATCAAGCAATAAAACCGTCTTCTTTATAGTGTCTGCCAGCAGTCATGGGAATCTTCACCCTGACCCACAACCCTGCACTGAGCAGAGTTAAATCCACTCTGCAGGAGAGCTGGGAGACTAGTGACAGAGACAACCCCTAGAGGTCCTCACAAAATTGTGAGCCTGTTTGACCATTATAGAAACCATGCCTGTTTCTGTTACTACATTTAAGTTGGAAAAAGAAATCCTTCAGGTCAAAGTAGATTGAGAGCTTATATTTTAGGGAAGGGGGTGCCATATTACTGGAAAACTCATTTATGTTCCAATTTTTTTCCATGCATATTATGGATTTTTTTTATGACAGGGGCCCTCTGTGTTGGGGAATTGAAGTATCATTCAAATCTGAATCACAGATACATGTATACAGAGACAGAGCAAACCATCTTTTGATTCTATTAATCATACATGACTATAACTGCTATTAACTGTGCACACACAGTCCATCAAATCCACTATGACTCCATCCTTAGAGGCAGTTCACACACACAAAGTTCCCATGACTGACAAGTCTGATGAAGATGAAGACGACGGATCCTTCCATACAACCAGGCTATACCAAATCAATTGTTCTGAGTTACGGGGCAGGAAAAGGCGCTGGTTTTAACTGGAAATAACACAAATTCCACTGGACTGTTGACCGGCAACTTCTCACTTTCGATTATAAAACATAAATGGTGGTGCCACACTGGTTGGTTTAGCTACCCAAATGCAACAGGCACACTCTGCTGCATTCACAAATATGTCAAATTATAGTGATTCAAAATATATTATATGCAAATATGTAAAACTAAATTTTTAAACAAATGATGCAAGGCTTTTCCTTGATGCAACTCGAAGTGAGTGTGAATTCTACACGGAGCTGCAATGACGGATTTAATCAGGAGGGAGGACTGAAATCCATGCCGGTCATGTGCCCGATTCTGGAGAATCACTGTCGAAGTCCATTCTTTAACACGTTGCTGTCCTTAAGGTTTCAGCGTTCCTCCTGCGGAGTAAAGTCCGTCCCTGCCTCTCTGTGTCAGTTCATGCGCAGGCTTCAACCCCCCTTCCCCCCCTTCTCGCCTCCCAGCCCCCATGGCTGTGTCTCTATCCAATGGTGACACCAAAGCCACACTGGAACTTGTTTTTTCGATGGTTGAGAAAGGCACCCAAGGCCAATGAGAGCGGCAGGGGAACCAGCTTCTTCTCCAGGGTGGCACCAACCACCCAGTTACTATCCAAAGAACCTACGAAATTGGAAGTAGGGGGTCATTCATAGCACAAAAGCAGCAGCTCATGCTACATGCCCGTGCGCATGCGCGTAAAAGGTCGGTGGCCCATGGCGTGGAACTGAGCCAAGTAATCAAGGCATTTATATTTAGCTGAAGTGAAAAACAGATGTGTACTTGTGTAAAAGATAAAGATAAGGGCCCATTGCCAAACATGAATATGACAAAGTTTTGTGTTAGGTTGATGCTCTTTACCTTTAAAGAGGAGGTTGGCTTTGGGGAGGTCCAGCTGGTAGCCAAATGAGACACTTGTGTCCTGCATCCGTGTGCTTGCCTCAAACTCCACCCCTACCTGCAGCTGATGAGGACAGTGCAGACCCATGGCACACTTACTTGTGTTCTCAAAATGAGAAAACTACAAGTACTTTGGGCAAACGAGCATTCGTCACATCAAGCTGCAGACCCAATTTTGTACTGAGAGGTTAGCGCTCTGGGTAACACCAAGAGAACGAAGCTGTGCGAACAGCTCAGGGTACTATAAGCTCCAAGTGCATTGCTGCCAAAGAAACAGTGACCAGACACTAATAGGTCAGGTTCTCATACAGTAAATAAGATCCAGCTCCCTCTGTCTCTAACACAGACAAACGAGCGGGGAGTCAAGAGGGAAATGGACAGGTACCTGATCGTTTGCTTTATGGTAGTATGAGGCATGGGCACCGGCTCCACCCACAGTCAGCGTGGCAATGTAATTACTACCTGCCAGAAAGATACCAGCAGAGAAAAGATATCATGGTGAAGACGTAATTACCAGCATTAATGGATTAAAATTACATTTATATCAAATTTCACATACTGTTGGATTCCATGTCATTATGCTAATGCATTTATAATTAAAATAATCCATTTAAAAAGCAGGAATCTGCTGATAGGATATACATTTTTTTTTTTGAAGATTTTCACATTTTTACTAAATGCCCATGATGGGCTATCCTACAGGGAGTAATTTTACTAATTTTGCTTTTTAAAACCACATTAACATGTTCACAAAAAGATAAGGAGCAAGCCAGTCTATCCAATTTTTTTTTTGATACCTGTCACACGTTAAATATCTCTCATAATTGTAAAACCTTAGTTCTTGCTCCCATCATAAGTAGAGATGCACCGATCTGATATTTGAATTGGTATCGGTGCTGATCCAGACCCATTTCACAGGTCGGGTATCAGCCATACATGACCGATCCAGTTCTGTTTTTGGCAGTTTCTCAAAGATAGCTCCTATTTTGTGTTAAATCTATTTGTACAGTTAATATTTCCAATTTTAGATGTTGAACCTTAACACTGCCACTCGAGATTTTTGCAACTCAGTGGGTGTCAGCATAGTGAATTCCACCTGATGTGGCGTCATATGCATACCCTTTGCAGTGGAAATCTTAAATTTTTTATTTTAAATCACATAGGAGGGTGACGATCTGAAAGTATTTTATGCCTTTAACATCAACTAGTAGCACTTGCAACTAGTATCATTTGCAATCTTTGTGAAAACTAAGTTTTGAGAGGTGGGTGTAGCGTTTAGTGGAAAATTCCACTAAAAGAGCATGCAAAAGTGCGAGACAATGCAAGTAATATATTAAAAAAAGAAATAGATGATTTGATAGTTGCTAGCTTGGGCTTTGTGCACTCGCTACAGCTTGTGATACACAAGGGGCTGCGATTGTAGTGGAGCGTGATGATCCAGTGGCAGAAAAATTGTGGGCCATTTTAAGCATTTTGTTGGTTGCGCATACTCGTTTAGAAGATATTCAAACTGAACTGCAAATGCCTCAACAACTCTTAAAAGATGATGTACAAATGAGGAGGAACAGTACGTTATGTATGTTTCTAGTAGCCCCACTAAAGATTTTTTGCCATACATTTTCATATTTATATATTAGTATTTAAACTAGTAAAGTATAAATATTGTATGTATTATATATATTTATTATATTTAAAAAATTAAGTAAAAAGAGCTCTTGTACTGAAATATGTATCTATCAGCAGCTGTGTATCAGAATCAAATCAGAACTGAAAAAATGTGGACCGGTCCATCCCTAATCATAAGTAAAGAAATATGAAATAACTAACATGGTTGATGCAGCTGTATAATAAAACTGCTATGAGTGTAACAAGTTTCATTTTATTCTGAATATGCAACATAGCTACAAATCAGCTAAATAATTTTTTGCTGGGCTTTGAATGATCCTCTGGATCATTTCATAAACAAATCAAGTAGATTACTCAAATTTGATTACACGATAACTGAAAAGCATCAACAGCAATTTTTCTTCTCAATTTCTCAGCAATATGGCGACAGGATGAGGGTTTAATCAAAAAGCAAAAGCATCATTTGTGTGGAAGCACTCTGCTTTAAAAGTGAATGAAAATGCAGTCATCTATCTGTATTGCAAAGCAGAACTGAAATATTACCACAGTATGATTGCAATGTGTAACTGACATTTTGTGTTTGTCAGATATGCGCCATTTAGCCACTTGGAGAAGGCTAGCTTGTCTGTCATCGCGTTTACTTATTATTTTGCTTAATTTACTTTCTACAATTCCTGTATGTCAAAATAATCGCTAAAACAAAGGTAAGTCCCGTGAATCAGCCAAATCTTTTTATCTAACACATAACAACCATATTGTATTAATAATTATTTTTTTCTATTTTGTGTTTTAGGGCTGAACGATACTGGGAACTGTTCACATTGCAATATCTGAAGTTTTTACAATATTTAGAAAATTAATTATACAGCCAAATGACTATCTACCAACTGTCAACTGTTGGTTGTCTTGTCAAAATGCAAAGCAGCACCCAAAAATAACTTAATTTTGTTCAAAATTGTCTCTTCAGAATAGAAATGTATTTTTTTCTTACATATACTAGTTTATTTTGAAAGGGAGCCATCATTAAGATTGCAAAGTTTGATAAGTTTCAGTGACTAAATGAAAAACTTAGTGCTTCCTGAACCAACAGACTGTCACGGTCCTTACAATGTAACAATTGCAAGTGCATGAAAAGCCATGTCAACATAAACATTATATATTATGCAAGCCTGGTGCGGAGCCTGTTACCTGCCGCTTTGTGTGTGTAGGTCTGCATGTTCACTCTGTGTGCTCATGGGTTATCCTCTGATCAATTCATAAGTGAATCAAGCTGTCTGGCAGCTTGCTTATGGAATCCCCCCCCAAAAAAAACTGACTTGTAAAACTTGTAGGCATTCATATTCTTTTCGAGTGCAGTCATTACAGGTGGAGGTCATTCTGCCTCACCTGTGTACCTTCCTGCCAGGGACAGCACTGCGCCCTCTTCTCCTGGCCTCCTGTGATAGACCAGCTCTCCGCCCAGAGCCAGGGATGGGGTGATGGACTGGAGGTAATGTGTAACTAATATCCCTAGCGAACACACACAAAAAAATAACAGGCGTGTATATATATAAATACACACACAAACACATGTTTGTATTCTTATCTTTGTGGGGACCATCCATTCATTTCTATGGGGAAAACACAAATCCCATCAATAACCTTAAGCCTGACCCAGCCCTAACCTAAACCATAACAGTGAAACAAAATACAAGACTTTTGGCATTTTTAGTTTTTACTGCATTTACAGATTTTTATAAAGTTGTGTTTCCCCTTGAGAGAACTGAAAAAATGGTCCCCACCACATCAAAACACACACACAGAAGTAACCTTTTATACTGCTGTTGTTCTATTGTTAAAGGCAGAATTAAATTGAATGTTATTGAGTTTCTATTTATTACTTTAGTAATCACACAAACAACCCAACAGACAATCCCACATTTTACCCATGCTTCTGGAGCTTATGTCTAGCTATTTAATTTTATTTTTCATGTGAATTCTTCCAACCTTCCCAAGCTAATTCTGTTGTTTTGCTTATATACCTACAGAAATATGTATCTGCATATAATCCTATTATTCAACTTTATTCTGATTAAATCCCCTACAATCTTCAACCTCCTCAATTTTCCATTTATGGTAACCAAGAGCAACACTTTAAAAAACAATATAGACAGTACAATGACATCATACTTTTAATTCAAGGATGCCTTGAAGTGCAGCTTGATTTAAATCTAAATAATGTTAATTATGCCTTAAAAGGAAGGTGACTGTCAATGAAAATTCTGGATTTTTTTTTTTTTAATTCTATCATAAAACATCATCATAATGGAAAAGCTTTAAATAGTCACAGTTTTGTATTTACTAGGAGTCCTAAGGAATAACTCAGCTGAGGCAGCTGACATGTAAAACAATATTAAGTCACAAGTACAAGTACAGAAACTAACATGGAAAAAGGGCAGAACCTGGTCTGTGCCCTTAACCACAGTCACAAAGCTGTGGTGTCTTAAAAGCCTCCGAGTTACAGAAAGCCTGAATACTGCGCAGAATGGAGAGAAGAGAGACAGAGCAGACAGCAGTGAGAAGGAGGGGCAGGACGTTTGCAAGCTGAAGTATTTCTCACCAGAGCCTGCAAGGGCATCTGGGTTCCCAAGTGTAACAGTAGCTGTGAAATCATCTCCCTTGTACTCAGCATCACACTGCCAGTTCATGAACTTCTGCTGCTGTGTCTGAAACAAGAAAAAAAAGTCACCGCAAAATTCAGGGCTCTTTCTGCGCAATTCCTAATACAGACTCCTATTCAGGACTAGACTCTGACTTTTTATAGTTTTCCAGGTATTTTTACTGGAGAAGTTGGGGTATAAGTTGGGTCATACAATGTGATTCAGTATTTATGCCCACTGAAGATATGTCTTCATATCCATCCATCCATCACCACTTATCCTATCCAGGGTTGTAAGAGGTCCAGAACCTATTTCAGAGGCTACAGGCGCAAGACAGGGAACAACCCAAGATGGGTCACCAACACATCGCACAGCACACTCACACACCATTCACTCACATAGGCACACCTATGGGCAATTTGGCAACTCCAATTAACCTCCAATTTACTTGAATAGTAAAACCCCTTTTTCTAAGGTGAATGCGAAATCTGGAGGTTCATAGTCATTTGAGATTAAAGGAGAAAAGGGGGATTGGTGCTGTCGTCCTGCCACTCTTGCCAAAGTTGTTGGCGGTCGTTTGGCTGGATGCCAAAACACCGTGAAACCCTCATGTCTATGCTTCCCTCCAGGTCTCTTTTAGCCAGGCTGCGATAATTACTTTAGTAATGCTGGAGGTTAGGTTAGGTGTAGGGCAATAACTCTTCTCTATCTTCTCTTTTCTGAGCTGTTCCCGAGCCACGCCTACTCCACTTGAATCCTCACTTGGACTCCTTGGAGATAATAACATGAAACCAACTGGGACTTATAAAACTATATGGACTCAAATTAATGTGATTGTAAATGCAGTTTCATGCTACCCGGTTGCCCAGAGGAGGATGGAGTCCCCTTCCGAGTCTAGGTTCCTCTCAAGGTTTCTTCCTGCCAGAAGGAGTTTTCCTTGCCATTGTCGCCACAGGCTTGCTTGGTGGGGCTCTCACCAATTGAATGTAAAGTACTTTGTGACAATACCTATTGTTAAAAGCGCTATATAAATAAAATTGAATTGAGCCTGTATTTGGAGTGCAGGGGAAAACTCCCTGACGACACGGGAAGAATATAAAAACTCCACACACTAGGCATGTATCGGTACAGTTTTCCCATGGTTACTTTAGGGTGGGATATGAAACGACTGGCTTTCCTAATACTGGTTGTCAATTGGAGACGCATATAGATTGCTTCTGAAACACAAAACAACTGGCGATAAATGAAATAAAAGTAATAATAATGGATTCATGGACAAATGAAGAGACCCAAGCTTTGATTGCAATCTGGTTGGAAAACCAGTTACAACTAGACAAGAAATAAAGTATTCTGTATATAGTAAGGCAGCACAATACTGGAAATGTTTCAAATTTCATCATGTGATTTTTTATTATAAATATTGTGGTATTTATAAAGCAAAAACAGCTTCCCATAAACATGTCTAGAAGCAGTTTAAACAGCAAGGATGAAAACGATTATAAATTGTCCAAGTGAACGCATGCAGTGCTCATGCAAAAGCAGCAGAGACACTTTACATAGATTTTTAAATAAACTAGAATATCTTTTAAAAAAATAATCAATAAAATTACAAAACTTGATAAATTCATTTTTTCTTAAGACAGAATAAACTTAACTTCCTGTGCTATAATGTCCATACCAAATTTAAGGTAAGAAAAAGCCTGATCTAAAATATAGCTGACTAGTGATGTAAGAATTGCATGTGCATAACATGCAATATTGGTATTAATACATCGCAGAGCCCTATAACATATTACAGCCATTTTTAGAATTCATTACAAAATGCCACACCTCACATTGTGATGTCATTCAGCGCCAGTACCAGTTTTTACGCTAGTGGAAAACAGATACCTTGAAGTACCAAAAGTACAATACCTGGTGTAGTGGAAAAGCACCCTTAGCCAGGAGGCAAATAATTTACACCATCTGCTACTGTGCAGTAACAATAAAATTCTAGCCCCTGAAAATAAGACAACCCCAGTTTTTTTTTTTTTTAACAGGTATTTTTTGTGGGGGGAAAACATCTTATATTCGATCCAATACATATAGGAAAATGACAGGCATATCGTAATGCCGTGGTTCATGTGCGTATTGAACACTGATTATATAAAGTCAAAGCTCCCTTATCTGGACCTCCAATATACGGGCACCTCCCTCTACCGGGCAGCTCAAGCATGCGCAAATTAATTTACACAACCAGCAGCTGTTGTTACGAGCTGTTATTTTTAATATTTTTCTGTTTTTATTCACACACCATGGACACAGAACAAATAAACGGGGTGTAAAAGGACTCAGGAGTAACTACAGCGAAAACAATAAACTAAACCCAGCTTCTGAACACAACCCAAAGCTAACTTACCTAAGTGCAGAGAAAACAAAGACAACAACAAATTGTACACCTTACTCCCTAGCTAAACAGCATACAACATAAGCTCGCAAAACAATAATGGCAGTCATTCCCTATGCACCTGACATACACACACAGCATACAGAGATCAAAACATCAAAGTTCGAGGGTCATGCAAAAACGTTAACCAAAAACCGGGCGAGAGATAGAAACCAAATAACAAGTAAACCAAAGCGAAAGTACAGACAAGGCAAAGCGAAAATCAGAAATCCAATAAACCAAGCAAATCATACACAGTAATATCCAAAGAAAAGCAAACCAACCACAATAATCAATAAGCGAGCAGTAAGCAGAGCTCCCGAGACGTCTAGTGTTTGGCTTGTCACTTCGGAAGACGGAAGTGACGAATGCTGCATACAGGGAGTCTGCACGCGGAGGCAGCGCGAATGTCGATTGGAGAGCAAGCTAGAGAATGAGGCTGTGGGCAGAGCTGCACTTGGAGCAATGCATAACACTGTGCAAAAAAATGCCATATCCCTCCAAAAGAAGCTCGATATCATTACAAAGATATGAAAATGAAAACATTTCAGACCATTTTGGATTGGCTAAATCTAAAAAAATCATCCAGCACACTTGATGCTGGTTAAAAACTAGATGACCACTGCAAGAATAAGACGGGATGATTCGCTAGCTCAGACTGAAATATCATCCTATTAAACGCCTTGCACATTATAAATATCATGTAGTTTGTATGTGTACACAAGTACATATGCGTTGTACTGTACTGTTCATGTAATTCTAAGTTACAGGCATATCTTACTCACGGCACTCCTCGGTCCCATTCTGCCTGGATAAGGGAGGTTTAACTTTACCACACATGAAGTGGAGACTCAAACTCAGAGGAGGGAAGCAACAGTAATAACCACTATGCCACTGTGCTATCCCTCTTCATTTACTTCTATCTGTTAGACGATTTTATCCAAAGTGATATACAACAGGGAGCAAGTTCAGTCGGTCCCTGCAGTAATTAGGGTTAGGAGCCTTGCTCAAGGGCCCAATGGTAAAATCACTCTGCTGACCCAGGGACTTTCTGATCATGAGCATAGCATCGTAACCTGATACACACCTGTTTTCAAATTTTAATATTTGTAGGTGCAGTGCAGTAATACGAATTTTGCATACTACATCCCAATTATCCTAAATCTGTTCACTCATTGGTTGCTCCTCACCTGGAAGACCATCTTAGAGCGGATCCTGCTGGTGAGCTGATGAATGACCTGGGCATTCAGACTTCCACTGTTGTCCATGTCTCCCACCAAGACCGGGAAGAACTAATGGGGAAAAAAAAGGTAAAAACATACACAATATTTTCAAAGACAATGACTCAAATGATGAAGTTTTGCATCCTTTTAACATTCATTCACAATTTGCAGAGGGAGTACAAGAAAGTAAATGTGTGTGAACAGAGTAAACGCAAATGTGAAAGCGAAGCCTGACCTCAGCAGGTCCAGTCTGCTTGGTCCCAACATAGGTGGCACCAAACCGGTAGTTGGAGTCTCCCAAAGTGCTTAGTGCAATGGTGTGGCAGACCTGATTGGGTCACAGATATCACATGTAAACATCATTAGCATCATGCCAGGGATTAAACAATTATTGGTTTGGTAAACCACGGCAAAATTCCTGACAGTCATTACCATTCCAAATTTTAATTATCATTAAAACTGTGATAACTGCGCTTTGAAAAACCCACATTAAATACTGTCTATCATCAACCAAAGTTAGCATCAGTCTCCCAGGCGAAGACGCACAGACGGAGCATGCATCATGGGTTTGTTTTATGTCAGTGACAGCGCTCTGGAGATTTTTAATGTTTATGCACATCTGATATGGGTTTCGAATGTTTACATAAAGGTATTGGCTATTATTTCAATGTTTATACAAAGCTGATCTGATTTGTGGTTTTCAATGTAATACTTGGAGAAATGATTTCAGTTTGCATATCCGTACATTTTGAACTTTTTCAGCACATTTTAACAATACCGCACCAATATTGGTAACCATGATCATTTTCAAACCATTTAATCTCTAGTACACTGACATGTATATACAGCACTGTGCTAAAGTCTTAGTCTGTCAAAACAAAGCTTAAAACTATCGCAGTAAAAAATGTGTATGTGCTCTGAAACAAAACAATTTAGCATTATTTCATATTATTTCATAGCATTATATTATTTCAGGGCCAATCACAACTCAATTCTGATACGTTTACTCCTGTTGGCAGTCTAAGGCTTTTGTGTAGTACTGTATATACACTTATTATATGAATGCAGCATAAACATGCCTACATGCCTTACTTGATATCACCCCAATGTTTATATGAAGGTTAACCTTTTTAAAAAAGGTTCAGCATGTAATAAAAATCTGCCAAAACCACACTCTCTTTACTGAAGTGGGAATAAAAAACATTCCTCGCTGCTTTACTGACCTGGAAATGATTGCTCAAGCCCTTGTTCACCACCAGCTTCACTCCCTCCATTTGCAAAGGGAAAATTTCTGAAACACCCGTAACACATCCCGTTACAACATTAGAAATGATCAGCTAACCATTACTGAGCTGCATAATAAGCAAAAAGGTGGTGTGGGGCCGGAAGGGGGGGTTCATTCCTGCATCATCTCTGTGTGCAGTTGCCATGTTCTCCTGGTCCTTGGTTGCCCATTGTGTATGAGCGTATGTGTGCCTTGTAATAGACTGGCAGCCCATCCAGGGTGTCCCCTGCCCTGTGTCCTGAGTTGCCTGGGACAGGTGACAACACCAACCCCCCAGGATAATTAGTTGCATGATGGATGGATGGATGATTTACACAGACAACTGTCCAGTGATTATGTAGCCTATCCCAGGAAACCCAGGGCAGGGACCCACTGGATGCAATGTCAGGAAAATTCAGGGAGACCAATTTACCTAAAGCCATGTTTTTCCAACTGAGAAAGCTAGAGTAGCCAGAGAAAATTTACACAACATGGGATACACATCCGAAGTCCATACAAAATCAGTCATTCATTGGTTAAACCATGAAAGTGTTTCCCAATGCATAGTACTATGGATTTTCACACTCTGAAATGAACTGCTGTTCACAACATTATTTGCAGGCAAACAGCATTTAATCTACACACACACACACACACATCTATCCTACCTTTACACTTGCGATGACATTCTTCAAAGGTGCCCGGGTTAGGTAAAGAACCTTCAGCATCTCCGCTCTGCTGGCCAGAGGTTGTGCTGCCAATGCCAGAAGGTGAGAGGGAGGAGACTGGGGGCATGGTGAACCCTGGAGGTACTGACACCAGTCCCCCTGAAACACTGCTGCTTGTAGCAGGGGGGGCATTCTGGGAACTTGCAGCTAACACACTGCCCATTCTGAGGAGAACAGAATGAGAGAAATGCATAAAGGACAGAAACTTTGAAAGTGTTTTGCCCTGAACATGGAGGAAACAGTTGCACTACTTTTTCGGTTAGTGGAAACATTTATTAAAGAAATGTGTATAACTTCCATAGCATCCATTTCACAGTGGGTGAATAACATGTGCAGGCTTGTACGACAGAAACACTATCAGCTTATGTGGCATGCGAACAAGCATCAGCCAAAGAGCAGACTGAAAAGATGGGTACTCTACAATTATCTCGGTAAACGATACCCAATTTGCGACATCTAAAATTTCTAGATCTTGCATTTGAAATTTGTAATTGTAGTACAATAATCATCACTTAGTACGAATTACCACAAATACCCACTGCTTCATACTTTATAGTGAAGACTACGTAAAAGTCACACACGGAGCTGCCGGGTCAAGCAGCCGCCGCATGGTTCTTTCTTTCCATCCTTTAGTGGCCTTCACCATCTTTAGCTAGCTAAAACATCCTTGACACTGGTCCCCTAAACAGATGATAGCTAGCTTGTCGCCGGACAATATTCAACACTCTAAATTCTATTATGTACAATCAAGAAACAAACCAAATAAGATCGATACAGATCGATAAAACCGCACTTTCTAGCGGAGGGAATGATAGGAAGCAAGCTAGAGCTTCTAGCCATAGCAATAATACAAAGTAAGATAGAGCATTTAAACTACATTTTAAAGCATAAATAAATATCCAAAACAATCCATTTATTTTAATAAAATCATATACCTACACAATTAAGTAAAGAAACTACTGATTCAACAATACCATTATGTTTCTCGCAAAATACAAGAGCTAACATCGGAATAACAATTGCCGCAATGTGAGTTATAACACGAAATACATCTGATGTTGTACACAATAATTATATATATTATATGAAACCTCGTGTTATACTCACGTTGAAATTTCCAGAGGACAGCAGTGCAATATCGGCAATGGGACAACCTAACAGCCCGCCTTAGATCCACCTACGATGTTTAAAGAAACGCTATTAGATTGGCTGATTTAGGCTGCGTGCGTCCTCCGATTGGCTTATATGGCGGTTATGTCCAATGCTCATGCGGGCGAGGAAGCGCATGCGTTAGTATGCTTTGACCTCTTTTCTAAATCAATACATCCAATCCGCAATCGAAAGGGAATTTGGAAAAATCCTTCAATCTGAGAGGTTTATTTGATTTTTCTGTTATGTAAATTAAGCCGCTGCACTGGTATTAAAAATGAAATGGTATAGTTTTATGTATAAAGGTAATACAATCTTTGACTATATATGGAGTTTTTTTGACAATATTCAATAAATAAATGCCATTTAGATGAATATTTAAATTATAATTGGAACTGTCCATTAAATGACTATTCATCACTGGGTGATTTAGCGTGTAGCTAAGTGGGCTGAGCCTCTGCGCTTGTGATCGGAGGGTTACATGTTTAATCCCAGCACCTCTGCGGGTCTTTGAGCAAGGCCATCCCCAGCTCCCTGTGTGCTGTGATAAGTGGCTGCCCCTCGCCGCCAGGTTGCTCTCACATACAGAGAGCAAGTGGGGGAGGCGTAGAGACTTTCCCCACGGGGACCAATAAGCTATTAATTGTTATTTAAATAATTATTTAAAAAATATTTTAAATTGCTATTTAAATGACATTAGCAACTATTAAAATGATCCGTCAATCGCCCTTCAAATTTTTTGGGCGGGCTATAAACAAAATTTAACGTCTGATTGGTTACATTGCAAACTACACAACAGGTCGACTGGATTCTCATTTATAACCCCGTTTTGCCTATTCTGCCGCAGGGCTGTATACGTCTTCTCAAAATCCTAAATAAGCTCTCCCGGTGTAACGATCTCGATAGTTCATTACCTCTTAACCAGAAAAAATACATCAAGACTTCTCAAGCACTTAACGCAGGAGCCCTCCTCGACTGAAAATAGGTTACTTCGAAATGTGATATTCAAACGCTACTGCAGTCGGTTACATTCCATAATATATACTAAATAAAACACACACAAACCAAAACTGCTGAATTCATATTATTTTAATTACGTTCAACAATTCCCTGCTTAGTAATAACATTTCTTCGGAAATGCAGATTAGGATGGAGAAAGAGGTAACGAATGTTGCTTGAAGGGTATCTCCGTATGTCTATGGAAGAAAGATTGTGGTTCAAACACGAATTTATACAATCATGGAGTAAATAATAACCAACTAAAAATATCACTTTTCCCATTGGCTACCTAGTATTTGAGCTGCATGAGTTAGAAAGGTAAGGTACAGAGGCAACGCAAAATGCAGTCACGATTTTTACATTACCACATACCACTGTAACAGAAAGAGAATCAGAGACATTTAAAAAGAAGAAAAATGTATATGTGACAGTGTGTATGTGTGCGTAATTCGAAGAATGCGATAAAATGCATCCTTCCATACACCCAGACAAATGTCACGTATGTATTTAAATATACTCAAAGGAAGATATAGTGGCTATATTAAGCTGATTTTAAATCAACAATGCACCGTTTTTCCTCTTTTGATTTAACAATTTAATACGGTATTTTCGCTTCTGATAAACTTGTCCTTAAGGCCTCTCCTAATCTTTTTGCACACTTAACTTCTCTAGGCATCAGCTTTAATTGAAATGCTACATAATTCGAAGTTCTGCAGTAATGGTCAATTTTCCTTGAATCCGTTTGTTTCCTAATAGTTATCCTTAATTATTCATCAGCTTTGTAGCTGCCAAAATAGTGCAAGTGCTCCTATTACAGATGCTACAGATTATTTCATATTGAAAATGTTTGTGAATAAAAATAATTTAGACTGCCAAATAGCTGTGCTGACATACTCATACATAGATTCAAGATCCGTCCATTCAGGCCAACACACTCAGATCATCAATGTTACAGCTATTTTAGTTTCCATTTGAACCCAAAAACCAAAGCAAAGTAACTCAAAATTGCCACTGTTCCACACTACTTAGTTAGATATATACATTATGTATCAATCTCAAGGTCCACTTTTTTTACCCCTCTTGGACTTTGCATTTAAATGTATTTAACACTATTTTGGAAGGAAGTCAACACTTTCAAAATCTGGGTTCACAAAGGTGAAAATTAACTGAACAAGCATTTCAAAACCATACAAAACTACATGCATTTGAAAAGCCCTATACCTAAGGTTTCAAATGGGTCAAATACATTTTACAGTCATAGGGTGGACATTTTAACATCTGACTAAAATCTCAACCACAATATTAATATTATGTATAACAGCATAATATTTAGAATTAAGTTCACTGACAAACAACTCAATTTTCCCTTTTCACCCCAACATTCCTCAAACAAATAAAAACAGCTGCCTAGGATTAAAATGTTATAACTCTTTAACATGAAAATATTTTTTTCCTCAGATGCCAGAAATCAATTTACATTGTGAAAAAATATGTAGAAAACGAGTACTTTCATGCTAGAAAACTGACCAAAAAAAAGTTATTCAAAAGTGTGCCAAAGATTTTTGCTCCATAGAAATTTTAATCCATGTATTGGGTATTTGGATGTAATGGTACTGGTGGTATGCATGACTCTCCCTGAAACAAAATTATATATAAGAAATAAGCTTCGGCAGTACTTTAACTTACTCTCAAATATATAAATTGTTTAATGAACGTTTTCAATATGCATTACTTTACAGGCACCATTTTCTTCAATAATTTCAACCACACACAGAAATGAACTCAAATTATTCCTACAATTCTTCTTGTGCAATTTGAGAAGTGTTCCGGGGCGGGGAAGGACAAAACAAAACAGGTTTCGAGTATGATGGAGACTTTATTTTGCGCCCGGGGGGTATGACAAGACCTGGCAGGAACATTTGGAGCAAAAAGCTTTGGCTTATCTGCCTGTTACATTTTCCAGTTAAACAAACTACACTTCCACGTGACAAGGTAAACTAAAAATAACACAGGAAGAAAAAGCCCAACTGTCCTCCAATATTCATCTTGAGGTCACAAGAAGAAAAAAAAAAAAACAGAACACTACTGGTCCACAACGACAATTTCATAGCTACTGTCCCCAAAATTCTCTGATCATTAAAAATATATAGCACTGTAAACCGAACCAGCCATATTGGTTCCAGCATCCAACATATCACTGTGAAAGGTGTAAATTTGTATGTTTCATGAAGCTTTGGAACGCACTTGCACCATATCCAGTCTGCCCACCTTGGTCTACAAACAAAATGAACAAGTGAAAAGCCTTTGTGCTGATGTGTGTATGTTTATATTGCATAAAACACCTTCCATGACGCTTTCAGAGAAGAATGACAAGACCACAATGCTTCATCCTAGAAAACAATCTTTTCATTATGAGAAAAGAAGTCAGGATAAAGTCTGTGGTTAAGAAATTCAGAGCTGCCCCATAACTGTGATGAAGACGACAACTGCATCCCTTCCACATCATCTCATCCTGCTACATGTTTGGATGTTCTCTAGGTACCATATGCTCATCTTCCATACAGAAAGTGAAACCAGACTCAGGCAAATAGTATGCTGCACTATACTGATGCCACAAGTGGGCAGGATGCAAGCCCAGGAGATGTCACCTCATGCTAAACTGCTAGGTTCTCTGCGAATGTGGAAGTGTCTACAGGAAGGATTAAGGCACTTAGTGTGTGTGAGTGCGCGCAAGTGTGTGAGAGTGCGTGTGCAAGACAAACTGCAAATCCTAAAAGCCAAATGAAGGGGATTCAGTGTTAATCTGGCCCGGAATGCAGCAGGGTTTAAGTTTTTGGAAAAATCACGCTGCCTTTCTTATTGGACATGTTTACATCACACTATTAGGGCAGGTCGGTTTATTTCACTTTTTAAAGCACCGCAATCGCACATACAGCCCACGCAGCTTTGGTTATGTATTGCAATAGTAAATTCCAATATGTGCTGATGGCACAGCAAAACAATGTGACCGCAGAGACACTCTCTCCAGGACGTTAACTTGGCTGGAAGGGAATGATGTTCACTTGGAGGGATGTTTTTAGTTTGGACACAAAACAGCACAACAGACAATTCTGCTGGCAATTTGATCAGAATGAAAGGAAAGCTTTGACCAGTTGGGGGTGGTGGGACAAAAAAAAAGTAACAAAAAATAAGTCTGATGTCTTTGTGCAGAAGCAGATTTTGTGCAAAAGCCAGGTATGTCCTATTCCCCTAGAAAAGGAAACAGAAATTAGGTAAAGCATTAAAATAAAAGTAAAAAAAAAAACTTTGCTGGATCAAACTTCATTTTATTTTTACAGTAACTATCGGCAAATGAAGGAATTTTAAAAAAATTTTTGAAGGCCGTCTTAGTGCAGCTTCAGCTTGCAGAAGCAATGAGCGATATTCAGCACACAGCAGAAGTATATCTGAATCTAACACTGGGAGCAACATGCCACAGCAACATGCCATAGCAGGGCTGGCTCGTACCGGTGGGGCCATGCAGCTCTCAGGGTTCGTGGCCAGCTTCGCCCTCCCCTTCCTCTCCCTCGCAGTTTGGATTGGCAGAGTGGAACTCAGCCACGTAGAGGCTTTTGTCAATGCTGCTGGGAATGGGCTTGATGTCGGTCACTAGCTGGTCCTCAATACTTTTCAGGTTGAAGCGGTCCTCGGACGTAATCAGGTTGATGGCAAGGCCCAGGTGACCAAATCTCCCTGAAGGAGGGTCACAACAAACAAGAAAGGTAAAATCTTATAAACTTCTGCACCATTGTCATTGTCAAAATTGGTCAAACGTCTACAGTGATTTTATGACCTGACCTTTCAAATGTCATATTAAATCAGAACACACACTGACATTAATTCAAATGTGAAAATCCTACAAAATGTTATTCTTCCCCAGAAACTGTATATTGCTTCATGAAATACATACCTCCTATTTATACATAAGCCACTGTGACCATTTGTACATAAATAACGAAAAATCCTACTGTTACTCTGTCTCTAATATGCATAAATTATAGATAGCACTACATATGCATCTGTAATTTACCTACATGGTTGTGTAGGGGAACACTACACCATAAACTGGAAAAGTCAAACCTGTCCATTTCAAGTTCAAAAGTCAGGATTTCCGAGTTAAGTCAAAAGTTCCAACTGGGGATGCGTTTCCCAAACAACGATGGAAGTTAGCATCAGAAGTTTAATGGTACATCATACTATGGTAGTTCAAACTAATCAACATCCGAAGTACGACTGTTTCCCAAAATCATGGTACCACAGTAGCTCAAACCACGTTAGTTAGTTGGGACTTCCGTAGTTTGAACTACAATGGTTCCACCGCTGATTGGTCATACTCCCAACGAGTCGTGCGCAACATCTAACAAACTACTTTCACGGCCGGTAGCATACAAAAACTCACAAACTGTGTAAAATATATAATAATCACACAGACACACATCAATTTATTGTGTCAGTTCCTCAAATTTGTTTTAAAATGTTCTCCCGCTAATTTCCACTTATGGCCACATTATTGGTATGATATTTAAACTAATATTGAAATAGCCATTTGACTCAACATCCAGACCTGTTAGAATCTTATATACCTGGATCATGTCCCCCCCCTCAGTCTCCTTTGCTCGAGGCTAAACAGATTCAGCTCAGCTAACCTCTCCTCATAAGACATTCCTCTAAGACCAGGAATCATTCTTATAGCCCTATGTTGCAACTTTTCTAAAGCAGCAATGTCCTTCTTAAAGTATGGTGACCAAACCTGCACACAATATTCTAGGTGGGGTCTTTCCATGGAATTATATAAATGTAACATCATCTCCCTTGACTTAAACTCCACACACCTAGAGATACAACTCCACATTCTATTGGCCATTTTTTATTGCTTCCCCACACTGGCGAGAGTGGGACATGGAAACATCAACATACACACCGAGATCTTTTTCGTAATCAGCTACCTTTATTTCAGTGGATCTGCCAAGTATCAGCCCAGTCGCTAATTAAATCCAGATACCGTTATAGCCTCTCTGCTGCTAGATCAGTATCTGCTACACCACCCACCTTGGTGTTGTCTGCAAATTTACCCAGTTTACTGTATGTACTGTGTCAATATCGTTAATGTAAATTAGGAACAATAGTGGTCCTAAAATTGAACCCTGCGGTACCCCACTATGAATTCAGGCCCACTGTGACACTGCCTCTAATAACTATTCACTGCTTCCTGTCAGTTAACCAGTTTTCGATCCAAGCTGCCACAGTTCCTAAAATCCCTGCACCTTTGAGGCTTTGAGCTTATGTATTACTTGTCTCAAATTGGTCATACATATACACAGCACTGTCCAACTGCTTTATGTTACATGTTGCAGGGTTGTTTCCACATTGCGCAACAGGAATGGTTACTTTGATGCTAAATAAGTATGAAAGTTGTAAAATGCTCATAGGTTAATAAAGTCATAAACTGAATAGGCTAAGCCTCTGTGCCTGTGATCAGACCATAAAGGGGTCAAGTTTAGCCTTGGCGCGTCTGCGGCCCTTAACCTCCCGTTCCCTAAGCGTCGCAACAGGTGGCCAGCCCATTCCCATCAACAGAGAGCAAGTTGGGAGAGGCGTAAAGAGAATTTCCCAACCGGGATTAATAAATTATCAATTAAAAAGTACACCAACACTCCACAACAGAGAATAAGCAAGTTGTTTTGTTACATTATTTGTTAATTACTGGGGGGGGAGGGGTTGTGATTGAGATCAAAACGGGACACTGCCTTTTATTTATATTTTATTCATACAATCTGCGACATGTTTATATTTCATTATTAAATCTGGCTAATCACATGAATCTTTCCACAGAATAACAAGCAATGTAACGTTATCCCATTAATAAATACTGGCAAGTTTCACTGCTGGCACCAACAGTATTAGACAAAAGTATATTGCTTATGGATCGAATTTTCCAATGTGGAAATACTGCAAAAAGTTTATTTGTTACATGTAACTGAGGTACAATAATAATTCCATCGGATTAATGTTTGCTCCACTAATTATATCACTTTTCCCGACCTTCCATGTAACTTTCAAGTTAGCTATGGTACTTGTGGTGAAACAATCAGCAAGCTATCACTGCAAGTGCTTCCTCAGTACTTTGTGTTTGAATGAAACCTAGTCTGGAGAAGGTACCAAAAAGGGGTTCTGGAACTACAATCAGGCTCAGTTCCTACAGTGAGAATGTGGGGAAAAAGCTGCTAGTTTTGGAGAAAGCTTTTGGTTTCAGAAAAAAAGTTCTGTGGTATGACAGCACTCGTTAACTTAAATGTTAATTAACACCTAAAATAAGACACAAGCAAAAAGCCAAACTAGTTCATGTTCATTGTTTAAAATAAGTAAAAAAAAAAAAAAAAAAAAAAAAAGATCAAAAAACAAGAAAATCTAACATGATCAAGAGGATAGAAATTAGACTGCTGTATCATTCTAACACAGGAGCCGGTGGAATATTACTATGCTTGACAGCCCCACTGCAGCCACCTTACCTGATCTGCCAATACGATGAAGGTAAGTTTCAGCATTTTTTGGGAAGTCAAAATTGATGACAACATTCACAGCCTGGATGTCAATTCCTCTGGTGAAAAGATCTGGTTTACGGAAAGAAAGATAACGCATAAATCCACTGCCATGACAGACTTCAAGTTACAGTTGTATCAGAAAGAAAACAAGCATTTCATCCCTTAGCAGAAGTTATGTTCACTGCGGCTTTATGGCAAATGGGTAACATTTCTCTTTCTTTAGTCCAGCATATTAGTCAAATACTGCATAAATATTATATCTATACAATTTCTATAACATATAAACCTTAATTTGAAATAATTTAATATAAATTAATATTAATATAAATTATAGCTAAAGCCAAAGCCATTAAAAGCTTTGTCCACATCCAACTGTGAACTGAGAAAGATCGCCAAGAGTGAATTTACATACAATTTGCAGCTACCACTAAAATTATGCCAGCGTAAAAGCAAAGTTATAATGACAACAGACTTAAATTACATTTTATTTTGGAGCTACTGTGAAAGATGAGCGAACAAAAGTAACCGTAATAGGCAGAAAATGTAACATAACACCCCACCTGTGCAGACCAGGTTCCTGCATAGTCCATTTCTGAAGTCATGGAACACACGGTTCCTGTACTCCTGCAGATCCCATGGGGAGTACAGACAGTCAATCGGTTCATTTGCCATTTGAACAAGTACAGGTACTTACAATGCTTCTCTTCACCTACCCATCATGTTCTCCATGAGATACACAAACACATACAGTTGAGAGCAAGCTTGGGCTCACAGTACAGGGTAAGCCAGCATGCTGCACCCCTGGAGTGTAAGGGCTTTTCTCAAGGGCATGTGACTACTCAAAACCAGCGACCTTGAAATGACAGGCTTAGCCCACGGAGCCACTCACTTGTGAATTCTTATACTTGCCACGCTCGCAGTCGGATGGCCGCGAAACTAACCTGCATCATCTTGGCATGGATGTAGAAGCAGGAGTAGCCCAGTTGGGTGATTTTCTTAGCCAGCAACTCCACTCTCTGAGTGGAGTTGCAGAAAATGATGGACTGGTTTATTTGCAGCTGTGGGGTGAGTGCAAAAGTCAGCAGTCGTTAGAAGTGGATGAAAGCACTTCCAGTGTTCAAATTTCTGAGTAAAGTAGCCATAAATAATAACCCAATCCAAGTATCACAGATGTTTGGTGTGAGTCGCATTGGACTGCAGCAAAAATGTATCAGAAATAGTACAAGTGACGCCATACATTCATAAGAGCTACTCACCTCTGCTCAGTCGGCAAGTAATAAAGGGCTGGGATGATTATTCGATGTAATTGTTGATGCCAATTATAAGAATTTTGTGTCGACGCGTTGTGTAAAACTATGTAAATGTTTTGTAACTGCAATGCACTAAGTCATAACCTACACATGTTGTAAGGGAAAGTACTTTATCCCCTCGGGAGCAAGTTTACGCTGTCCTTTCAAGAATCATGCAAAAAAAGGCTGCCAATAACTGAACTTTACTGTGAATCTGATGATCTCTTTGCCACTCGAAATCTACAATATTTTATTTATTGGATCTGTGGCATGGTTTTCATTTACGATAGTTATTCCGCTAATAAGCTGGCTAGTTCGCGGACAACTTGTTCTACAAAGAGCAAGTTGTGGGAGGCGTAAAAAAGAATTTCCCCAACAAATGAATTTCCCCACGGGGATCAATAAAGTTGTGATTATTATTATTATTATTATTATTATTATTAGTTGTTTCACTGCTGGCACCATTAAAAATATATCAATGATACAGTCTGCACTATTTTGTAAGGCATGGCCAAGCATGTAGCACTTCTCTCATAAATATTAATAAGACATTTCCTACCACCCTGCAAAAAGAAAATTTGCCGTCTGCTCCACCCCCCCTGCAGAAATACGTGGCAAAAAAGGCATACGGTATTCCTAAGTTTGAGAATACTTCAGTCATGACACCTGACATGACTGTAGCCGACGTTAATGATGTTTCAGCCATTTTATATTTTCTATTTATTTATTCTGTCGTGTTAGAGTGAAACAAATTATTGTTTACAATTACTCATAATACACTGTAGCATAAATTGTTCTTTGCTCATTGAAGTAAGCTTACAGTAATTACAAGCTACCTTTGCTAGTGTTTGTTAACATGTTTCTCTAGTTATTAAATCATTCCATGTTTGAGCATCTATTTCAACATTAAAGTCAAATTGGTGTACTGAAATAAGTAAAAACTACTGCAGTGATTAACAACTTCAGTCTAACATAGAAATTCTATTGAATCTCTTAAGATTCGCCTTTTTTGTTAATGCTCCAATGTTTAACCTTCTGGGGTCTAGAGGTAAACACTTTCACTGACTGGGGCATAATCACATTATGGAACACTTGCAGAAACATAAAAAATACATAGTAAGCAATGTTGGCAGTTGTTTTGATCCCAGATATCTGATCACCAAAGTCTTGGCTACATGAAGATGACTAAATGGTGTAGTTGCAACATTCAGTTGGATAAAGCTCACTATTCCTGGCTCCTTTTAGTAGCAACTTTCATGTATATGAATGACCGATTGTCACCGGACCATGTCCCCCCACCCCTTCTTTTATGGCGCTGATGGGGATGTATCTGGATCTCCATTGCGTTGTTCAAATTACCATACGAATGCGATTTGAATACATGCGACTATTTAGAATGTGAATAGCGATCTTCAGGTGATAGCGGCACTACATGCCCCCGATGCAGGTAAAACAAAGGAAGGTGACATGGTTTATTTTTTGCCGATTTAACCTAATTTAAAAAAGTTTAATACTTCCGACAATGGACATTTTGAAAAGAAGAGAAATTACGGATTTAGCCAGCATTTTTTCATGATTCTACATAAAAATTTCAGTGAGATATAAACTGAAATAGACGTGAAAAGTACACTAAATCGCTGACGATACACTCGACTGGGTAATAGTAGAGTAATCGTTTAAAGAATAATCCTTTTGGGTCAGCACTATAGAACACTTTTATAGGAACAGCCCATTACACATTGCTTTCATTTACTTTTAAATGTCTGTTATTACTACAAAGCATAATGTATGGTACTGCAAAAAATACTATATACACAGAAACTATATACAGAAACTGTGTAGTGGTTAGGTAAAAGACCTCAATCATGTTAAAAACGGTACTTTTAAGAAACTTGTGTTTTTTTGAGGAACCTGGAACAAACTCATTTTCCCCATAAGAAATAACAGAAATATCTTCCTGTTATTCATATTCAAGCTGTTTTCAGTAATAAATTCCAGTCAAATAAAAGGATATTAAGTGTACAGGAGAACATGCAGGTTATTCCTCACCCTGGAGAAAAGTGTGTTGAGACAGTGCACTTTCTGCCTCTCAGTCACATATGCGTAGTACTGGGTGATGCCCTTCAGAGTCAGCTCATCCATCAGGTTAATCTCATAGGGTTTCTGCAGGTGCTTTGCCTACAGAGGAGTGGACAAGCAGGAAAATAGACTACATAGGCCAGAATTCCCAGTAACAAAACATAGCCCTCACTCACACATAATATGTTATCCCGATTCAGGCAAAAATGGGGGAATCAATAAGCTTTTCAGATAAGTGTGACAGAGTCAGATAGATTATGATGCTAAACACAGAGTTTAGGACAGAATTGTGGGCCAATTCCAAACCAGGAAGATTAGTACAAAACATAACACAGTGTTGTTACCATGAATTTCTGGACACTGATGGGAAAGGTGGCAGAGTACAGCAGGATCTGCCGGTTCTTGGACAAGAAGCCAATGATATCCTCGATCAGTACCACAAAATCTTGTGACAGCAATTTGTCCGCCTAGAAAAAGGGTGTTGGGAATCAGAAAACGAAGCCTATCCTGGCAGCATGTACACAAATCCCAACATAAGACATAATCTGTCCTGATTTTGGAGGACAAGTTTCCCCCCAGATGCCTGTATCACTAAATCTCACTCACAACACAATTTCTACTCACAGCAGAAACATCTCTAGTAAGATGCTCACTAAGAATATGAAAGTATTTTTGTCCTGACACTTTTCCACTTGCCAATATAGGTCAACGGTTTCCTTTATGTAATAACTTTCATGCCTGAAATGGAAACGTCAAGAGACAACACTAATGCATGGATGTAACTGCCCACTGCTCTCAGGATGCAAGAGATTCACACATGATTCACCCACTACTATGAAAAGGCATAATAGGTACATAAAAAGTGCAGTTCTCTGAAAACATTTAATTTTGCCTCAGGCAATTATTTTATTACATAAATAATAAAAAAAACTATTTCATCAATCAACAAAATGAAAGAAACATCTTAACATACAAATTGTTAAATATTTCTTCAATGATTTAACTTGTTATACACAGATTATTACTCAAGTACAAGCTGAATTTTATTGCTTTCAAAAA